>WNWK01001792.1:220000-249749 GCA_009830355.1 Cherax destructor
ACAGGAAGGCAGCAGAGAGTTATGATACATGACGAGGTGTCGGAGTGGGAGCCTGTGACGAGCGGGGTTCCACAGGGGTCAGTCCTAGGACCAGTGCTGTTTCTTGTATATGTGAATGACATGACGGAAGCACTAGACTCAGAAGTGTCTCTGTTTGCAGACGATGTCAAGTTAATGAAGAGAATTCAATCGGAGGAAAACCAGGCAGAATTACAAAGGAATCTGGACAGGCTACAGGCCTCGTCCTGCAAATGGCTCCTGAAGTTCAACACCACTAAGTGCAAAGTCACGAAGATCGGGGGAAAGGCAAGGAAGACAGCAGACAGAATACAGTCTATGGGACCAAAGACTACGAACCTCACTCAAGGAAAAGGATCTTGGGGTGAGTATAACACGGAACACATCTCGTGAGGCGGACACCAATCAAATAACTACTGCGCATACAGGCGACTAACAAACCTAAGAATAGCATTCCGTCATGTCAGTAAGGAGTCGTTGATGACTCTGTACACTGTGTACGTCAGGCCCATATTGGAGTATGCAGCACCAGTTTAAAACCCACAAATGGTCAAGCACGTCAGGAAATTAGAGAAAGTGCGAAGGTTTGCAACGAGACTAGTCTCGGAATTAAGGGGATGTCCTACACAGAGAGGCTAAGGAAAATCGACCTGACGACACTGGAGAACAGGCAGGACAGGGACACTATGATAACATCATATAAAATACTGAGAGGAATCGACAAGTTGCACAGGGACAGGATGTTTCAGAGATGGGACACTCCAACAAGGGGTCACAGTTGGAAGCTGAAGACTCAGATGAGTCATAGGGATGTCAGGAAGCATTTCATCAGTCACAGAGTTGTCAGGAAGTGGAATAGTCTGGAAAGGGAGGTGGTTGAGGCAGGATCCATACATAGCTTTAAGAAGAGGTATGATACAGCTCACGTAGCAGTAGTGACCATTTAAGAGGCGGAGCCAGGAGCAATGAATCGACCGTTGCAACTACAATTAGGTAAGTACACACACACACTCAAACACACACATACAAGAAACAGGATCAGTGCGGTACGACAAGTTAAATGCAAGCAAAGACAAGAAGCAATTGACCGGCTACTTTGCTGCCAGACACGAGTATTTTGTGGTTATTGGTCAGGTAATATAGCTACAGGAGTCGCCCCAGGAGCTGGAAGTTAATTAAGGGTCCACTCTTCCTTAAAGGGCCTAAGTATCAGAAGCAAAGTTATTAATAATCAAAAAGGCAGGGGTTAAGTGTAGCGCCAGTGCGCATGTGCTGAAGATATACAGATCGCCCAATCATACACACACATATACACAGTGTAGTAATATACATTAGCCATTTATTATTATTAATTAAGAAATATTGTTAATTAATATCAGTACAGTGAAACCTCGGTTGTCGAATTTAATTAGTTCCAGATGACGATTCGACAACCAAAATGGACGACAACCAAAGCAATTTTTTCCATAACGACTAATGTAAATATAATTAATCCGTTCCAGACCTCAAATGACAATATAATAATTTATTAAAAATGTAGTAACTACTACATACAACTAAAAATAATACTAAAAGAAACTTTAACTGAAATACTGTACAGTAAATGAAAATTTAACTGCCTCTTACCTGTCAGAAGATTGCTAATGGTATACTGGAAGCAGGTGCAAGAGAGGAGGGGGAATGTTACTGCTTGGAACTAGAGTCACCTATCAACATGTCAGGCAACTGTTCTGGTATTGTTTCTCTTTTATGTATCTTTTCACCACTGACACCTTGATCCTGCTCACTGGTTCTTTGTCTCACTAAAAATCTGTTCAGCGAGGTTTGTTTCAGGCTCCGTTTTAACACTTTTCTAAATTGAGACATTACACTGTCATTATACATGTTAGAGAAACGGATGACCACTGCTTTGTCCGGATGGTATTTTTCAGCAAACTGCACTTCATGCCATTTAGCACACATTTCCTTCACAAGTGCAATGGACACATCATCCCTTCCCTCCCCTTCCTCTGATTACAGCTCCTCAGCTGCAATCTGTTGCTGCTCCTTCTGAAGGTCTACAAGTTCTTCAGTGGTGAGTTCAGTTCTATGCTCCTCTACTAACTCCTTCACATCATCTTCAGTCACCTCTAGGCCCAAGGTCTTCCCAGAGATACAATATCCTCTACCGGTTCAGGTTCATCTTCAAATCCTAAAAAATCCCTGGCTGCCACAAAGTCAGGCCATAGTTTCTTCCGTGCTGACTGAATGGTCCTGGAAGACACATTTCCTCAAGCAGGTGAGGACAGAAGTGGTCCTTCTAGAACACCCAGAGGGTTAAATTTATTTGTGAAGTAATTTCAAAGCACCTTTCAAAGTGCTTTGGTGTAGTTTCTTGAAGTTAGAAATGGCGTGCTGGTCCATGGTTAAGAACTCCACAGTTATAAAACTGAACTCCAGCAACTCGTTTTCCAAGGGTCAAAGACTGCAAACCTGACTCAGGAAAAAGGATCTTTGAGTGAGTGTAATATCGAGCACATCTCCTGATGCGCATATCAACCCAATGACTGCTTTAGCAGATTGGCTCCTTGGAAACCTACGAATAGTGTTTCGACATTTTAGTAGGGAGTCATTCATGACTCTGTACACCGTGTATGTCAGACACATATTGTATGCATCACCAGTACTGAACACATCTGGCAAGCACATCAAGAAATTGGAGAAAGTGCAAAAGTTTGCAGTAAGACTAGTCCCGGAGCTATGGCGTATGTCCTACGAGGAGAGGTTAAGGGAACTCAACCTCACGACACTGGAGGACAGGAGGGATAGGGAAGACATAATAACGACATGTAAAATTAACAAAGTGGATATCGCCAAAATGTTTCAGAGATGGGACATAGGAACAAGGAGACGCAACTGAAAGTTAACAACTCATATGAGTCATATGGATGTTAGGAAGTTTTTCTTTACCCTTAGAGTTTTCTGGAATTAAAACAATCCGGAGAATGAATTAGTGGAGGAAGGATCCATACATAGCTTTAAGATGAGGTATGAAAAGGCTATTGTAGGAGAGGGATGGTGGACCTAGTAGTGACTACTGAAGAGGCGGGGCCAGGAGCTACGAACTGACTCATACAACCACAAATAAGTGTGTACAAATAGGTACAAACACACACACGCACACACACACACACACATGCAAACACACACACACACACATGCAAACACACACACACACACACACACACACACACACACGACGGGGCGGAAACATTTTGAAGTGTTTCCTTACACACACATACATACAACAGGCCTAGTGTCAAATCGACATGTGCCTAGGACAAAATGGTAACTAACACACACACACACACAGCGGGCCTCATATCACAAACAACCCACCACACCCACTTATCAGGCCCCCTGTCCCCACCCTAGCAAATGAAAACCCACCGTCACAGTTACCCCCCACCCCCACCTCAAGCTGCACCCCACCTGCCCATACCCCCAACCATACAATCACCCCCACCCATGCTGCAACCCCCTGCGGGCACCCTGCCCACACCCCCATCCCACCAAGATCTCCCCAGGGCCACAGTATTGGAAACAAGGTTGAAGGTTTGGTACACAAATGCGGATGGAATTACGAATAAGTATGAAGAGTGGAATGAAAGAATAGAGGAGGCATCCCCAGACATCATAGCGGTCACAGAAACTAAACTAAATGAGACAGTAACAGATGCAATCTTCCCAAAAGGATATCAGATCCTGAGGAAAGATAGGAGGAGCAGGGGG
This sequence comes from Cherax destructor, assembly GCA_009830355.1. NCBI lineage: Eukaryota > Metazoa > Arthropoda > Malacostraca > Decapoda > Parastacidae > Cherax > Cherax destructor. Next base: position 223,790 of record WNWK01001792.1, read on the forward strand.
GGTGGAGGGTCGCACTGCTTGTAAGGCACCGCTGGAGATTCGAGGAAATGGTAGGAGTGGAGGGGTAGGGAACGGGATTTCATAGTAGGTACCATCCAGTCTGGGAGCATAAGATAATCATTGCAGTGATGTATAACCCACCACAGAACTGCAGGAGGCCAGGAGAAGAATACGATGAGAACAACAGAGCGATGGTGGACACACTGGCGGAGGTGGCAAGAAAAGCACACATGAGCAGAGCGAAGCTACTGGTCATGGGAGATTTCAACCACAGGGAGATCGACTGGGAGAACCATGAACCACGTGGGGTCCAGAAACTTGGAGAGCCAAGATGATGGACGTGGTACTGGAAAACCTGATGCACCAACATGTCAGGGACACAACCAGAGAGAGGGAGAAGATGAACCAGCAAGACTGGACCTTGTATTCACCCTGAACAGCTCAGATATTGAAGACATAACGCACGAGAGCCCCTGGGAGCCAGTGACCATATGGTGCTTAGCTTTGAGTACATAGTAGAGCTACAGGTGGAGAGGGAAACAGTACCGATAGAGACAAACCAGACTTTAAAAGAGGAAACTACACGGGCATGAGGAATTTCCTGAAGGACATTCAGTGGGAAGGGGAAATGGAAGGACTGACAATAAATGAAATGATGGAATACGTAGGGGCAAAGTGCAAGGAGGCAGAGGAACGGTTTATACCCAGAGGCAAAGGTTTAAATGGGAAGGCCAGAAAGAGCCCTGGTTTACCCAAAGGTGCAGGGAGGCAAAGACTCAGAGTATCAGAGAATGGAAACGGTACAGAAGGCAAAGAACCCAAGTAAACAAAGAGATTAGTAGAAGAGCTAGAAACGAGTATGCACAAGTACGGAGGGAGGCCCAGAAACAGTACGAAAACGACATAGCATCGAAAGTTAAGTCCGACCCGAAACTGATGTTCAGTCACATCAGAAGGAAGACAACAGTCAAGGACCAGGTGATAAGGCTGAGGAGAGAAGATGGGTAACTCACAAGTAATGATCAAGAGGTATGTAAGGAGCTCAACTTGAGGTTTAAGGAAGTATTCACAATGGAGGAAGGAAGGCAGCTGGGTAGGCAGGACATGGTTCGTCACCAACAAGGGATGTACCAAGTGCTAGAGGGCATACACACAACTGAGGAGGAAGTGAAGCAGTTACTCAGTGACCTCGATACCTCAAAGGCGATGGGTCCGGACAATATCTCCCCGTGGGTTCTTCGGGAAGGAGCTGAGGTACTGAGTGTGCCACTTACCATAATATTCAACACATCCCTTGAAACTGGGCAGCTACCTGAGGTATGGAAGAAGGCCAACGTAGTCCCCATTTTTAAAAAAGGAGACAGAAAAGAGGCACTAAACTATAGACCGGTGTCACTTACATGTATAGTGTGCAAAGTCCTGGAGAAAATCATCAGGAAAAGAATGGTGGAACACCTTGAGCGGAACAGGATAATAAACACCAGACAGCACGGATTCCGGGAAGGCAAATCCTGTGTAACAAACCTCCTAGAGTTCTATGATAAAGTAACAGAGGTAAGGCAGGAGAGAGAAGGGTGGGTTGATTGCATTTTCCTGGACTGCAGGAAGGCCTTCGACACAGTTCCTCACATGAGATTAGTAAAGAAGCTGGAAGAACAAGCAGGTATAACAGGAAGGGCACTGGAATGGATCAGGGAATACCTCAAAGGGAGGCAACAACGGGTCATGGTGCGTGGTGAGGTATCACAGTGGGCGCCTGTGACGAGCGGTGTACCGCAGGGGTCAGTCCTAGGACCAGTGTTATTCCTGGTATATGTAAATGACATGACGGACGGGATAGACTCAGAAGTGTCTCTATTCGCGGATGATGTGAAAATAATGAGGAGAATCACATCGGAAGAGGACCAGGCAGGGCTGCAAACAGACCTGGACAAGCTCGACATCTGGTCTAGCAGATGGCTTCTCGAATTCAATCCCTCCAAATGCAAAGTCATGAGGATCGGAGAAGGGCAAAGAAGACCGCTGACAGAGTACAAGCTAGGCGGACAAAGGCTACAAACCTCGGCAAAGGAGAAAGACCTTGGAGTGAGTATAACGCCAAGCACGTCTCCGGAGGCACACATCAACCAGATAACTGCGGCAGCATATGGGCGTCTGGCAAACCTTAGATTAGCGTTCCGTTACCTTAACAAGGAATCGTTCAAGACACTGTATACCGTGTACGTCAGGCCCATACTAGAATATGCAGCACCAGTCTGGAACCCACACCTGGTCAAGCACGTAAGGAAACTGGAGAAAGTGCAAAGGTTTGCGACAAGGTTAGTTCCACAACTCAGGGGTCTGTCGTATGAAGAAAGATTGAGGGAAATAGGACTAACAACACTGGAGGAAAGAAGGGTCAGAGGAGACATGATAACGACATACAAAATACTGCGGGGAATTGACAAGGTAGATAGTGACAGGTTGTTTCAGAGAGGGAACACAGAAACAAGGGGACACAACTGGAAGCTGAAGACTCAGATGAGTCAAAGGGATGTTAGGAAGCATTTCTTCAGCCACAGAGTAGTCAGGAAGTGGAATGGACTAGAGAAAGATATAGTGGAGGCAGGAACCATACATAGTTTTAAGACAAGGTATGATAAAGCTCATGGAGCAGGGAGAGCAGAGACCCAGTAGCAGACAGCGAAGAGGCGGGGCCAGGAGCTGAGTCTCGACCCCTGCAACCACAATTAGGTGAGTACAATTAGGTGAGTACAGTCAGTCAGTTGTCAAGATGTTCATGTAGATTATGACATTTAAATCAGTTCAGAGAATTCCTAAAAAATGTCAGGTTTAAGATTACGTAAATTAACGTCTATCATATATGCTCCAGTTTAATCAAACTCAAGCTATTATTATATAATGAAAGGTTATCATGCTTTATAACTGTCAATTCTAAGATATTTCTTTCTAGCCAAGATGAACTTGGAACTATATTTCTGGCTTCCGACCATTTTGCAGAGTTATAGGATGTCAGTGTTTGATTATATATGGCATTAGAGTGTTGCACTGTTCGGATCGAGTATCAATATTGTGCTAGCTTAGCATCAATTGGTTTTTAGGACTGTTTAACATTAGATACATTACAAGTGTGAAGGCCATATACACAGTTTTCTCGCGAATTCTTGATCAAGATGCTCTTACCCGTCCGTGAACTCTTGAAGACTACTTGAATATTGTATCTTTTTAGGTAGATTCTCCTTGTAAGGTATAATTAACACATTTCTATTCTGAGATGTATTTCTAGGTTCAGTTCTGTAATAAGTTTTCCTGTGTATTACCAAAGATTTGTCTACAAACTCTTCAGTTTACTTTAGTTTCGCCGTAATATCAAAGATTTTCGTGAGGTCCTCATCGGGAAGTTCGGGGTTGAAAACTTGCAAGGCTCTTGGGAACACAGAGAAAAACACGCGTCTCTTTAATTTGGTTTCGTGATTGGAGTAGTAAATGATATAGGAACAAATATTGGTGGTCTTCCTATATACTATAAATTTGAAACTTCTGTTATCACAGTGGATTAAAACATCCAGGATTGGGAGTTTGAAATGCACTTCTTTTTTTCCCACTGTGAACTTTATAGACGGGACAACTGAGTTCAATCTCGGTAAAAAAGTATCGAGGTTCAAAGAAGTCAGCCACAAACATAGGATGTCGTCAACATACCTTAACTATCTGGTTTTCTTAGGCAGGATATCTCTCAGAATATATAGATTACTCAGAACAGGAAATGATGAATTTCACATAGATATTCCTTGCTTTTGGGTATAATACTTTCCCTCAAACACAAACTTGCAATCAAATACACACAACTTAATCAATTTAATAATTATGTTTTTGGGTAACGGCATGAGAAACTTATCCAGTTGATCTTCTATTTAGGATAACAACTCAGGTACCGGGACTCTAGCTAATGAAACACTAACGTCAAAACTTGCCATTGTAAAGTAATTCGAGGTATTCAGATAATGCAGTTTATCGACGAGGTCTGCATTATTTTTTATGTGGGCTTCTGAGATGTTCCTATTATTGATGTTATCACTTGAACCAACCATATGGACAAGTTATATGCCGCCGACCTCAAGGTACTGATAATAGGTCTTGCTAGAAATCTCGGTTTTTGACTCTTAATCAGGCCATACATATGTGCGAGAATCGTAGATTCAGTTCTTCATTACCTTTATGTAACGTCTTAAGTTGTTTATTAAAATTACTGCTTACTTAGTTTAGAGTGTTCTTATCAATGGGAACGTAAGTTTCTCTATTCTCTAATAACAGATTCATTTTTCCACTATAGTCTTCTTTGTCCATAAACACTACCACATTCGCTTTGTCTGCTTTCGTAAGGTATCGTCCAGGATCCTTTCTTAGCTGATGTTTTGACTTAACAAATCGTTCAGGACAATTGGGGTCAACTGGTCTGAGCATAGCTACATAAGCATGCCATTGGTAGGCGCAAAACTTTACCCTTCTACTAACGCTGTCTGTTGATCCCCGGTAAGGTCAATACTCGACATAGTAACGAAAAAATCCGGGTTTACCTGTTGAGACCAACCACTTTGTTCAATAAGATTGTCCAGTTTTCTACCATGGTATCATTCAGTCTTACGTCTCATTATTCTCAATCCCCTGTATACATAGTGAAGTAAATGATCTTGCCAATCCAACGGTACTTTGTTAAAAACATTTATATGGCTTACTTTCGTGTATTAGCAAATCATTATTAGAAAGGACAAACATTTGTAGTTGATTGAAGGGAGTCGATGAAAGGTTAACTAACCTGTACCTCAGAAGTAATTTTGTTAAAACCTTCTCAATGAGGCAATAGGTAAAAAACACAAATTTAAACGACGCTTTATGGACTTTGATGAGGTAAGAGGTCACGTTTGTAAGAGGTAACGTTTGTAAGAGGTAACGTTTGTAAGAGGTAACGTTTGTAAGAGGTAACGTTTGTAAGAGGTAACGTTTGTAAGAGGTAACGTTTGTAAGAGGTAACGTTTGTAAGAGATTACAACTCCAATCATGAAACCAAAGTAAAAATGATCGCCTTTCTCACTATGTTCCTGGAAGTCTTGTAAGAAGACCCGAGTTTCTCAATGATGAAATTTCGAAAATCTTCAATACTGCGGCGAAACTACGGCACCCTCAGGAGACTGTAGAAATAGTCTTGATGGCAACCAAAAAGACTTGTTGTAGAACTGAACGTAGGATAATCCCACTGGCTAGGAATGTGTTAGTCCTCTCATACAACTGAAATCTATCTGCTGAATAAGACTTATCAGAAACAACAGATGCAGAAGCAGAAGCAACTTAAAAACAATAAACAGTACCAGCAGCAGCATAAGGAGCATTAACAGCTGAAGAAGCAGCAGCAGCAGCAGCAGCAAAAACATAAACAAAACCACCCATAGTATCAACAGTATAACAAATATCAACATCAGCGGCAACAGAAGCGCAAACATCAACGGCAGCAACGAATACATCAAAATCAGAGGCAGCATCACTAACGTCAATAACAGCAACAGTACAAACATTTACAGCAACACCAGCAGCAAAAATATTGTGGAGGATGGGCTCCTACGATAATGTACTGTACTTAGCTTATTGATGAATCCAACATGTCGCAGCCGTCCCCAACACCTTCTCAGGGAAAACATCTATGGCCTCATTCTCCACAGGGCTGTAAGGTAAACATCAAGTGTGAGTTATTAATTATTGCCCCAAAGGAGCATATGCCCATATCTCAGTCATTTGACAGACTGAAAGGCGGGTTACTCACGGTTTTTGGGCGGATCGCCCACGAGTCACCGGGTGATATGATAAATCTGCCTAAAGCAAATTATGCATTCCTAACTGCGCAGTAGGTGGCATCTAAGTTTAAGCAGACTTACCTGGGTATTTGTAACGGACCCTTAATTCACACCCGGATATCGCTGTCTTGTTTGAAGAACGCTGCTGAAGAGTCACTGCCTTGTTAGACGACACAAACTCATTGTCCCTTTACGTTCTTTAATGCCGTAATCAGAAGCTGCGCACACTTCTGAATATACCGCGATTTTAATGTTATTCACTAAACGCGTTGAAACAGAATTCTTATCCGATTTCCCGACGTTAGTGGAGATTGAGGGAGGACGAACGCATACGACGATTGTCTCTTTGTCCGGTTATACACCGCACCGTAGCCCCTTCCCCTTCGATATCTTAAGTCAATCTGCCGCGCCCCTGCAGCCCGCAGCTCGGTCAAGCTGGGCGTCGCTGAGGTCAGCTAAATTTCAACACTTGCAAACCACTGCAACAACTTGCAATTCAAGAGCTCGTGTTCTCTAAATTTCGATCACTAGAGCACAAGATTGTAGTTAAGTTTAGTAATGGAAATAACAGTTTTCTATATCTCTTCCCTGCTAAGGTAAAGAGTAACATATCTCAATGTCTATCACTGATTACATTAACATTGGTTGCAACCCTGGTCAGCTACTACGTGACTCTTGGCTGTTTGGGTCCATCCATATGTTTTCAATTAAACTGTTGATCAGTAGGTTGTTGATCAGGACGCTAGACTCGCCATCTGGCCCTTTCTAAGGGCCTGGCCCCTAAAGGCAGGGCCCTTTCTTCAGAAAGGGCTGGTACCCCCCTCTTTTGGAGAATTTTCTCCACAAATATCGATAACAGCAACACAGCAAAATTATCAGCTGCGACACCATAGTAAACATCAACAACAACAGCAAAATCATCAACAACAACAGCAAAATCATCAACAACAGTAGCAACATAAATATCAACAAAAGCAGCAGCACAACACCAAGAGCAGCAAAAGCACAAATAACAACAACAGCGTAAGCATCAAGAGAAACAGTAATTCACGCGTCAACAGAAGCAACCTATGTAGTTCAAACATCAACAACGGCAACACAGACGTCAACAGCAGCAGCAGCAGCAGCAGCAAGAGCAGCTCACCACATGGGGATCTGTCCCCAATATCGTCTGGACTGAGTCACTTTCACGCGTGTTTGTCAATTTAAATATCATGAATACAAATGTCTCCCCTCAGTGTCTCATTCTTGAGCTGGTTTACTACCCTTCTCAGCACTACCACCACCACTACCACCACACACCCAAAACCACCACCACTACCACCACCACTACCACCATCAACACTTCAACCACCACTAACACCAACACCACGACAACCACCATCACTACAACCACTGTGATTTTTTTTAATTTTTCATAAATTCATTATGTGTAAACTTGAATAATATAATAATTGGGTATCTGATGCTGATTTGACCCTTCGAGAAATTTCGAGTGAGGGGATGATGTGGAACAGTAGCAAGGAGGGAGGGAGGACACCATAGTGAATTTAATGTGTGTGCACTGGTTGTTACAATGGTCATTTAATCAGGCGTCATCGAGGTTCTATTGGTGTAAATCTCCCTCAATCAATAATCTAGAAATTGCTGACACGTTCCCGCTGAAGAATTAAGATAAATAGTGTGGAAAACCCTTACAATTCAGCAACAAGGATGGAAAAATAGAAGACTCCGATTTCTCCCAGAAGCACACCTTAGCAAAGTGTCGCTTACCAATAATGTACAGTAGCTTTATGCTGGCCATCATAAATTCTAGTTGTTAGGGTAACGTTAGGGTATGTTCCACCAGCATTGTCTTCCTGTGATAAATGGTAAGTTAATGTGTATAAAATTTATTGTTCTAATGATATGGTTAGGAGAAAACCTTCCCTAGTCTCTGTAAAAATATTCCCATTAACCATTTCTAACAGTCAGGTTCTAAAATCATATACAGTCCACATTATTTTATAATTTACAATTACTAGTATTAATGTTTATTATTGTAATTATTAATTTAATATTAGGTCTAGCTTTTTGCGAGAGTTGTGATGAAGTGGGCATCGAGGGAGTGACAGTTCGGCGACCTACTGTGACTTAAGTCCCACTTACCTCGCACAAATTACTTGCATGTAATAATTCAGATAATACCTGTAAACCTCAGGCCGGTAATTTCTCACATAATAATTTATATCCACCTCCACCACCACTACCATCACCACTACCACCACCACCACAACCACCAAAACCACCACCACTACCACTAACTTCACTACCACCAGCATCATTACCACCACCACTACTACTATCACCTCCACAACCAATACAATAACCACCAGCACCATAACTATCACCACCACCACTGCCAACATCACCACCCCCACAACCACCACTACTACAACCACCACCAAAACCACCATCACCACTACCACCACTACATCCACTGTCATCACCTCTACCATCTCCAACATCACAACCACCACAACCACCACAACAACTACCATCATCACCACCACCACCACTACCACAACTACCACCACAACCACTACCACCTCAACCACAACTACTACGATGACCACCACCATAACTACCACCTCCACCACAACAACCCCACCATCACAATTACCACCTCCGCCACCACAACCACCACAACAAACCACCACTAGCACCAACACCACCACCACTAAAGCCACCAATAACATTACCAGCACTACCACCACCACCACAACCACCACCACTACCACCATCATCACCAACACTACCACCATCATCACCAACACAACCACCATCATCATCAACACTACCACTACTATTACCACCACCACCACCACTAACACCACCAACCATACCACAACCACCAATATTTCCACCACCACTACTACCACAACAAACACCACAAGTACCACCACCACTACCCCCACCACTATCAACACCAACAATCCTACCATCACCACCACTACCACCAACAATCCTACCATCACCACCACTACCACCAACACTAACACCACCACCACCAACCCTATCACCACCACCTCTACCACCACCACCACAATCACCACCACCATCACTACCACCACCACCACTACTGCCATCATCACCAACACCACCACAACCACTACCATTCCCACCATCACCAACACCACCACTACTACTGCCGTCACTACCTGCCGAATAGGTAAAACATGCGACTTTGGCTTAAATAGAACGCTCTTCTTGCCGAATAAGGCAAGCGAAAATTTGTGTATGCAATAATTTCATAAAAAATCTTTTTGAACCTAACGAAAAAAAATATATTTTATTTATTTTATTGTGTTTTGTTCATTATTAAATTATTGTAAACTAATCTAAAATATATTTAGTTGTATTAGGCTAAATTAAATTGCACTTGTTATAAACAGGTTAGGTAAGTTTTCTAAGATTCTGTTGGTAAAATTTTTAATTTTTACATTAACATGAATGAGAAAATATATCTTTAAACGTATAAGAGAAAATTTCAGAAAGGACTTAATTTTAATTGAGTTCCTGCTAATAGATCAGTTTCACCTATTCGGCACAACATATAGATGTAAATATGCATATATTATTGTAACCACGAACGAGTGGTATTCATCAATAACAACACTGCGACTAGCCAAGGATTCGAATCCATTCTGCTTTGGCCCGCCTCATGGTGAGCGAAAACACATGACGCTCTAACCCACAGGACCACGCAATCCTACAAGAATGACGCACCAAGCCAAGCTAGGTGTTTTTCCGTCATCCGAGGACATACGGTGGTGTGGGTGCCTCTGAGCTAATTTCATTCTCCTCCCTCTCTGGATGGTCTCTTGGATATTACTCACTGATTCTTCTGTGTACCTATATTGCCTGCGCGTGTTTTATTTTACTGGGACTGTCTCTAATGTGAGTTTTGCAGTGAGTTATAATTGTGTGTCTGTCAGTGCCTTTATTCCCAGGATATATGAACATGTATATATGTATTTTTCTGTTTTTCTTTTATTTTCTCTGTAATTTGAGCTTAGGTGTAAGTCCTTATCTTCATCCCCCATTAAAATGAGTGCCATATTATTACTTTGAATCCCTATGTTTCCTGTGATGTATGTTAAAATTCTGACTTGAGATGTAATATTACTTCCTGCACTAGTTATAGACAACCTCAAGCAGAATTTTATCATGAACTTACGTTTTTCCCATTGTTTGGTGTGTGGTGAGGAATTCTTGCATGGGATACCACCCTAGACAAACATGAAAACTCTCATGGAGGAACATATTCCTGCAGATAATGGAAATAATGGTGGCTATCAGACAGTTAACGGTAAGCAAAAGATAAGAAGTGAGAGAAGGCAAGGGTGCCAACGTAGCCAGACTCACATAATTCACAAACATAGGCAACATGACACTGGATACCCTTGGTACACACTGGGTGCCACAAGCCTTTCCTCCAGAGATGAATGTGTTAGCCTGAACTTCCCCGACAACACCCTGCCCCCTACGAAGTGTGCCTGGATAATGAAAGCACCAAAAGAAACATCCAGTTCAGAAATAATTCATTCAACTATGTGTTAGTAGAACAGAATCACGATATAATCAATGATTTGCTTAATACAACTTATGGAGGCATTACGCTGCTCCTCCCTCCATCGGGAACTCATTACATTATAAAAAGGGGCAGCATCATAATCTTTGGATACCCTCTCTACCTAACTCAAAAGTGAACATGTCATTTGACCTAAAAGTTTTAAAGGAAGAACCCATGTTATTACCAGATAGCTGGGTACCAGGCCTACGTTTCCTACCTATGGCCACATTGCAGTAGACTGCAAAATATTCCATTCTTGGTGAGGTGAATGTGCCAGGACACATCCCACTGGGGAATGCATAGTGGGGCTTGATAGTGAGAGTGGGGAAGGCCAGAAATTTAATTGTATTTACTATAAAGAAGTTGGAATTGCAGTTTGGCATAAGGACCGAAATTGAACGTAAATAACCTTCGATGTAAACCAAACAGTCCGTTAATAGCAACCCAGGGTCACGCTATGGTGACCCCATCACTGCTATGGTGACCCCATCACTGCTATGGTGACCCCATCACTGCTATGATGACCCCATCACTGCTATGATGACCCCATCACTGCTATGATGACCCCATCACTGCTATGGTGACCCCATCACTGCTATGGTGACCCCATCACTGCTATGATGACCCCATCACTGCTATGGTGACCCCATCACTGCTATGGTGACCCCATCACTGCTATGGTGACCCCATCACTGCTATGATGACCCCATCACTGCTATGATGACCCCATCACTGTTATGATGACCCCATCACTGCTATGATGACCCCATCACTGCTATGGTGACCCCATCACTGCTATGGTGACCCCATCACTGCTATGGTGACCCCATCACTGCTATGATGACCCCATCACTGCTATGATGACCCCATCACTGCTATGATGACCCCATCACTGCTATGATGACCTCATCACTGCTATGATGACCCCATCACTGCTATGATGACCCCATCACTGCTATGATGACCCCATCACTGCTATGATGACCCCATCACTGCTATGGTGACCCCATCACTGCTATGGTGACCCCATCACTGCTATGGTGACCCCATCACTGCTATGGTGACCCCATCACTGCTATGATGACCCCATCACTGCTATGATGACCCCATCACTGTTATGATGACCCCATCACTGCTATGATGACCCCATCACTGCTATGATGACCTCATCACTGCTATGATGACCCCATCACTGCTATGATGACCCCATCACTGCTATGATGACCCCATCACTGCTATGATGACCCCATCACTGCTATGATGACCCCATCACTGCTATGATGACCCCATCACTGCTATGATGACCCCATCACTGCTATGATGACCCCATCACTGCTATGATGACCCCATCACTGCTATGGTGACCCCATCACTGCTATGGTGACCCCATCACTGCTATGATGACCCCATCACTGCTATGATGACCCCATCACTGCTATGATGACCCCATCACTGTTATGATGACCCCATCACTTCTATGATGACCCCATCATTTCTATGATGACCCCATCACTGCTATGATGACCCCATCACTGTTATGATGACCCCATCACTTCTATGATGACCCCATCATTTCTATGATGACCCTATCACTGCTATACCTGTAACTTTACCTCTATAAATTGTGGCCTCTCAAGGAAGGTTCCTTGACGCTTGTGAGGGGCTCTTGATCTAGGGATTTGGATCTGTGCTCCGGTTCCCTGAATTGAGCCTGAATACCTTCCATCCCACCCCACATGCGATCCCCCGTGATTATAATAATAATAATAATAATAATAATAATAATAATAATAATAATAATAATAATAATAATAATAATAATAATAATAATAATAATAATAATAATAATAATAATAATAATAATAATAATAATAATAACAAGAAGAAGAAGAAGAAGAAGAAGATGAGTATAAAGTGTGGGGGAGCCAGTCCTTCCCACAAATATTTCCGGTTATACAAGGCTGCCTTATGTTTCACCAGTTATGGATGAGCTAGCCATCCCTGCTAGCACATATGGAGCTATTGATCTACCACCAATCACACCTGTGGAAACACAGGTGTGATTGGTGGTAGCGTCCTCAGAGAAAAGGACGACATAATTATTGTATATATTGCGTTTTCATTTAATATTATACTGATAATGTTTTCGTTAATAGCTATAATGAATTTTTTTTTGCTTTGATTAGCTACCAGCAGTGCGAACTACCTGACTGTTTGTTTAGCATTTGACGCCACGAGTGTTAATTATGCCTGCTGGAGTCACCTGCCGGTGTCTGTGCTCACCTAATTGTGGTTGCAGGGGTCGAGACTCAGCTCCTGGCCCCGCCTTCAGCTCCTGTGCTGAGCTTGCTTTCCTCTCTCTCTCGCTGCTCCTCGTGGAGGGAACACCTCCATCTCTGCTCTATCTGGGAGAATGCTGTTCTCCTCAGCTCGTGTGAGTAAGACTGTTTTTTTTTTAGAGTATTATCTCCGTTGGTGAGCCGGGACATACTTCTCGTAACTCTGTGCAACTCTGTTCATAATGCATTATTTAGACTTTGGGATATTAGACGTTTTCAGGGGTTGTGTCGTGAGACACTCTCTGTATCTCTGGTCTCAAGTTCAACTCTCGACCTACATTGTTCTAGCATCTGTGCACTCTTGCAGTTGGGAAATTTGGATTGTCGAACTCAGTTTCAGCAATAAAGAAGTTTCATGCCTTTTCGTGGAGGATTTGCTGATGGTTCCCAGTTAGGGTCGTTTTTGGCCTTTCTGTTCCTTGCCTGACGCTGTGCTGTTCACCACTGCTTTGAACATTATTGCTATTTTGCGAATGGGTCGTCCTATTGTCCCAGCAACCTGTTTGATTACCTCAGTGATTCAGAAGTTAGCTTATTTTGGGACTTTTTGTTATCAGTCACATTCTGTGTCGAGTCTAACCAAGCACATATTGAGCACACATAAACACAAACACCTATATACCTATATTACTCTTGTACTTATAAGTACCCATCATAGCAACGTACTAGATGGTACATATTACATGCAAAATTCGAGAATATCTAAACCGTTAATGGAGGGAGAAAATGAGAGGGAGATGTTTGAGGAGGTAGATCATGGTAATGAATATGATATTGTGTATATTGACTTCAGTAAGGATTTTGATAAAGTTTCACATCAGAGGCTACTGAGGAAACTTAAGACACACGGAATAGGAGGAGAATTTTTTTCCTAGGTAGAGGCATGGTTGACAAATAGGCGGCAGAGAGTTTGCATAAATGGAGAGAAATCAGAATGGGGGCACGTCTCAAGCGGTGTTCCACAGGGGTCAGTTTTAGGCCCCCTGTTGTTTACAATTTACATAAACGACATAGATGAGGGAATAAATAGCAACATAAGCAAATTTGCTGATGACACCAAAATAGGCCGTCCAATTCATTCTAATGAGGACATTAGAGCACTCCAGGATGATTTGAATAGACTGATGCAGTGGTCGGAGAAGTGGCAGATGCAGTTTAATGTAGACAAATGCAAAGTTCTAAAAGTTGGGCAGGACAATAACCATGCCACATATAAACTGAATAATATAGATCTTAATACTTGTGATTGCGAGAAGGATTTAGGAGTTCTGGTAAGTAGTAATCTGAAACCAAGACAACAGTGCATAAGTGTTCGCAATAAAGCTAACAGAATCCTTGGCTTCATATCAAGAAGTATAAATAATAGAAGTCCTCAGGTTGTTCTTCAACTCTATATATCTTTGGTTAGGCCTCATTTAGATTATGCTGCACAGTTCTGGTCACCGTATTACAGAATGGATATAAATGCTCTGGAAAACGTACAGAGGAGGATGACAAAGTTGATCCCATGTATCAGAAATCTTCCCTATGAGGATAGACTGAGAGTCTTGAATCTGCACTCTCTAGAAAGGCGTAGAATTAGGGGGGATATGATTGAGGTGTATAAATGGAAAACAGGAATAAATAAAGGAGATGTAAATAGCGTGCTGAAAATATCCAGCCAAGACAGGACTCACAGCAATGGTTTCAAGTTGGAAAAGTTCAGATTCAGGAAGGATATAGGAAAGCACTGGTTTGGTAATAGAGTTGTGGATGAGTGGAACAAACTCCCGAGTACCGTCATAGGGGCTGGGACGTTGTGTAGTTTTAAAAATAGGTTAGATAAATTCATGAGTGGGTGTGGGTGGGTGTGAGTTGGACCTGACTAGCTTGTGCTACTAGGTCAGATGCCATACTAATTCTTAAGTGGAAGTGACCTGACTACCTGGAGTTTACCTGGAGAGGGTTAAATCCATTTGGTCGGCTAGATAAATATATGAGTGGGTGCGGGTGGCTGTGAGTTAGTCCTGACTAGCTTGTGCTACTAGGTCAGATGTCGTGCTCCTTCCTTAACTGAATGTAACCTGACCTGGCTGGGTCGGGGCATTGGCTTAAGCCGGTTGGAGACTTGGACTTGCCTCGCATGGGCCAGTAGCCTCTCCCACTTTATCATCTGCTCTCTTTTTGCACTCTCTCACCACTCTCGTCACCTTTCTTTTACTCTCCATATACTCTGCTCTTTTATTAACACTTCTGTTTTGTAAAAACCTCTCATAAGCTACTTTTTTTCTCTTTTATCACACCCTTTACTTCTTCATTCCAACACTCACTCCTCTTTCCTACTGCACCCACCCTCCTATAGCCACAAACTTCTGCCCCACATTCTAATACTGCATTTTTAAAACTATCCCAACCCTCTTCAACCCCCCAACTACTCATACTTGCACTAGCCCACCTTTCTGCCAATAGTTGCTTATATCTCACCTTAATTTATCTCACCTTAATTTATATCTCACCTTAATTTATACACTTTTACCTCTCTCTTACTTGCTGTTGCAATTTAATTTTTGTCCCTTTACCTTTTACTCAAACTGTGGCTACACCTAAATAATGATCTGATATATCCATTGCCCTTCTATAAACATGTACATCCTGAAGCCTATCCATCAACATTTTATCCACCAATACATAATCCAACAAGCTACTTTCATTACGTGCTATATCATACCTTGTATATTTATTTATCCTCTTTTTCATAAAATATGTATTACTTATTACCAAACCTCTTTCTAAACATAGCTCAATTAATGGTTCCCCATTTACATTTACCCCTGGCACCCCAAATTTACCTACTACTCCCTCCACAACATTTTTACCCACTTTAACATTAAGATCCCCAACCACAAGTACTCTCTCACTTGGTTCAAAACTCCCCACGCACTCACTCAACATTTTTCATAATCTATCTCTCTCCTCTACACTTCTCTCTTCTCCAGGTGCATAACCACTTACTATAACCCAATTTTCACATCCAACCTTTATTTTATACCACATAATCCTTGAATTTTAATATTTATATTCCCTCTTTACCTGCCATAACTGATTATTCAACATTATTGCCACTCCTTCTTTAGCTCTAACTCTATTTGAAATCCCTGACCTAATTCCATTTATTTCTTCCCACTGAAACTCTCCTACCCCCTTCAGCTTTTTCTCACTTAAAACCAGGACATCCAGCTTCTTTTCATTCATAACATCTACAATCATCTCTTTCTTATCATTCGCACAACATCCACGCACATTCAAACATCCCACTTTGACGGTTTTCTTCTTTTTCTTTTTAGTAATCTATACGGGAAAAGGGGTTACTAGCCCATTGTTCCCGGCATTTTAGTTGACTTTTACAACACGCATGGCTTACGGAGGAAAGATTCTTATTCCACTTCCCCATGGATATGAAAGGAAAAGTAATAAGAACAAGAACTATTAAGATAAAATCAAAGAAAACTCAGATGAGTGTGTATACAAAACATGTACATGCGTGTGTAGTGTGACCTAAGTGTACGTAGAAGTAGCAAGACGTACCTGAGATCTTGCATGATATATGTTAGCTAAAATGAAGATCTTGAGCTTAATATTACCTGGCACCACAGGTACCATGGTATAGAAACATTGATGTTCATCACTATTGTGAATATTATTATTGTGTATTTGTTAGGCTGTCAATGAATATTTGTTATATTACCAAACGTTAAGTGAACCACTAGTTAAACTGCTGGTAACTAGTTCACAACCTTGCCTACCTCCAGCTAAAGTCACGTGACCCAACGTGACGTCGGGTTTCCTCTTGCTGCAGTAGTCAGTGGGTTAACTCACCCTACTCTCAATTCTTGCAGTGGTATGGTGGTTTTACCGTGTACCATTGTACAGTGTGATTTTCTGTCTTGCAGTGACGATAATTTGGAGCAATTAGCCCTTCAGGGCCTTCCAGTTCTTAAAATGGATACATATATCCTGCCCGCTACCGGGAAGAAGTGCTTTCCCAGTAACATCACTAACCTTTGGCTCCCTTGAACTCCTGTCCTCCATTTATATCATGGGCCATTGCCTAAAGGTTCGTAAAGTGGTCCCTACACCCCAACAGTGTCGAAATTGCTGGCGCTTCACACATCCCAACAATTGTCTTAATTGCAATGAAACTCATCCTTCTTTTTCCCGCTGATATCAGGTCTATCTTAATGAACGTGAAATCCATTGTCTTTAGGAGAGTGTAGGCCTTATTTATGCTATGGCTGTCTCTCGGCTCCACCTTCAGAGAAATCTTCCTCGTGTTCCTTATTCTCGAGTAGCTAGGAGACCTTGAACCTTGACGGTCCCCCTTCCTACCAGCTCCTCTGGTGCCATGTATTCCGGGGTCATGGCATTCTTTTGCGGTTTTACCCTCTGAGACCCTCACCTCCTTACCTCTTCCTACTTCTACTTGTTCAACTCTGAGGCCTCACACACCTGCACCTTCTTTGCGCCTATCACCTGCGAAGTTGAACCTGTCTCCTAAGCCCAAGTCTCTTCGCATTCTTCCAGTGCTTACAATTCCCCAACAGTTCTCCTTTTCGGCCTCAGTGCCTAGTTCTAACCCCCTTTCTAATTCTCACATGAAGGTGGAGGTTCACCCCCTCGTGTGGTCCCCCTCTTCTCCTGTTCTCCCCCAGACCTCTTCCTCAGTCCCCTTCAAGCCTCCTTCCTCTCTTGTTACACCACAGGACTCTTCTGTCCCTGCCAGGACATCTCTCCAGGTTCATACTCCCTTTTCCTCTCAGACTTCTTTGGTTCTCTCCATAGTCTCCTCGATCTCTGAAACACTTGATGCTATCTCTAACTATATTTCGGAGACAAAACCCTTGATGGACACCGGTGCTCCTCCTTATGCCCCTTCTTATTTTTCACAACCCTCACAGCAATCTTTTCCTTCATAGCATTCTGATTCGTCCTAGCTTACACGATTTCCGTTGCCTCCACACATTGACTTCACTGACCCTACTAGCCTGTAGATTTTATCGCTTTTCATTGTTTGCGTACCTGTCTTTGTGAATAATGACTTATTTACCATGGAATATTCGTGGCTTCAGGTGTAATCGGGAGAGCTCCAGGTGTTGCTCTCCCAGTTTTCCCCAGTATGTGTTGGGTTACAAGAGCCTAAAATTTGTTCAGTAGTTATCCGTCCCATTCTGGGCTATGTGCTGTTGCATTCTTCTGATCCCTTTCCTGATGAAACTTTTAATGAAAGTGCACTTCTTGTGCTTGTTGGTATACCGTTCCAACAGGTATTTGTTCATTCTCTGCTGAATTATACTGCAGCCCGTATTTATTTGCACAGGTGGTATACAGTTTGCTCTCCATATCTCTCCCCTTCCTGTGCATTCTGTATCTCGGATGTTGCATTCTTGATCTTTTCTCTGCCACCTCCCATCTTGTTGTTAGGTGATTTTAACGCTAATCATCTTTGGGGAGGGTCCCACTGTGATTCTTCATGTTATAAATACGGATGCCCCTTCCCCCAACCTATTTTGACTCTCGCACTCAGTCTCACTCAATCTTGCATCGCTCTTTCTATCTGTTCCTCGTCGATTGTTCTTCATTATGCTTGGTCTCTTCTCCCAGATTTGCATGACAGTGATCACATTCCTATTATTCTTACTTCTACTATCTATTCCTGACCGCCTCGTAGCCCCCGTTGGTAATTTGGACGAACGAATTGGGACTTATACTCTCATCATATCAATTGTGTGAGGACCCTTCTTCGTCCTCTATTGATGAGCGGGTGCACCAGTTTTTGACCTTAGTTTTGACTGTAGCGTCATGTTCTGTTCCTCAGTCCTCAGGCAGGCATTCTCAAACATGCATGCCTTGGTGGTCTCTTGTGTGTGTCCGTGCAGTGCGCTTGAAACGTGCTGCGTGGGGCTGTTATCGATATAATCGGACTGCAGATTGTCTTTTAGAATTTAAGCGAGCAAGGGCAGTCGCTCGCCACATCATACGCGATGCAAAACGTACTTGCTGGCAGGACTACGTTTCTACTGTTACCTCAACTCTCCCTATGTGTGTGGTTTGGAAGAAGGTACGGAAGTTGTGTAGAAAGTACGCTCCGGTCCCTGCTCCCGTTTTGCGGGTTGCTGGTGTTAGTGTTGCGGAACCTCTTGAGGTTGCCACGGAAATCGAGAACTATCTTGTCTATCTCCCAAGGGCTTCACCTTTGTCCCTAGTTTCTTGCTTCTAAGTCTGCCAGGGAGCAATCGCCCTTGAATTTCTCTTCTAATGGGATGGAGCCATATAACATACCTTTTACTCTCTTAGAGCTAGAGTCCACACTTACCGCTTGTCGGTCATCGGCAGCTGGGCCGGATGATATTCTTATCCAGCATTTGCATTCTACAGCCCTTACAGTCCTTTTGCGTCTTTTCAATCTTGTTTGGATGCTTTGGGTTCTCCCCAATAATGGAAATCTGACATTATACTACAATTTCGCAAACCAGGGACTTCGGGGCTTGATACCTCTCACTATCGTCTCATTGCTCTGACCAGTGTAGTCTGCAAGGTGATGGAACGCTTGATGAATAGACGTCTGATATGGTATTTAGAGACAATAGTCTTTCTCTTCGCCAATATGGCTTTTGCAAGGACCACTCTACTTTGGACCCCTTGCTCCACTTAGATACGCATGTGCGAAATTTCTTTGCTAATAAACACTCCATCCTAGCAGTCTCTTTTGATCTTGAGAAGGTATATGACACCACTTGAAGGTATAACATCTTAGCCCAGGCCCACTCCTTAGGTCCTCCGCGGTAAACTACCGACCTTCCTGCTGCTTTCTTATCTGAAAGATATTTTCGTGTCCGTGTTGGCACCTTGCTTTCCCCAGACTGTTCAAGCCGAGGGAGTCCCACAAGGTTCTGTCCTTAGCACTACTCTTTTTCTCTTGGCTATTAATGACCTACCTTCCATTCTTCCATCGCATATTTGGTCGTCACTTTATGTGGATGATTTCGCTATAGCTTACGCAGGCGCTGAATGTCGCCTGGTAGCGGCCTCCTTCAGGATGCGATTGACCGAGTTTCCATTTGGGCCACTTCCCATGGATTTAAATTTTCTAGAACAAAAACCCATTTCATTACCTTCGCTAGACGTCCTCTTGTCCCAGACATTTAATTGTATTTACACGGCTCACATATTCCAGAATGTGATACGGTCAAGTTTCTTGGCCTTCTCTTCAATCGCAGGTTGACATGGAAACCTCACATTTCCTCTTTGAAGGCAGCTGCCATGGTCGGCTGAATCTCCTTAATATTCCTGCGCATCGTTCATGGGGAGCAGATCGCCGGACTCTCCTCCGTTTGCATTCCACCCTAGTCTTGTCCAAGCTGGATTATGGCGACCAAATCTATTATGCGGCTTCTACAACTCTTTCTAAGTTAGATCCCCTTCATCATCAGGGTTTACATTTATGCCCTGGTACCTTTCGTTCATCTCCTGTTGAAAGCCTCTATGCTAACGCAAATGTTTCTTCCTTAGCTGATCGTCGTGATGTTCATTGCCTTCGTTACTTTGTCCTCTCGCATGACCTTCGTGTTCCGTCTACGTATAGGTTGATCTCAGACGTTAGTGGAAGCCCATTATTTGTTCGGTGTCCCTGCTTACTCTGGCCGTTTTCTCTTCGTCTTCACTCACTCCAGTCTTCTCTCCAGTTGCCTCCCTTGTATGCTCATTTAGCGTCCGCTTTTTTTCTTTCCCATTGGGAGATTCCGACGGTTCGTGTCTGTTCTTCCCTACTGCAGTGCGCCAAAGCTCTCCTACCTACGACTGCTTCTCGCTCTCCTTTTCTTGATCACTTACGGTCGCATGCTCATACCGTTGCTATTTATGCAGATGGTTCTAAATCTTCTGACGGTGTTGGGTTCGCGGCGGTGTTCCCTGACGATGTTGTCTGAGGTCATTTGTTAGACTCAGCTAGTATTTTTACCGCCGAGTTGTATGCCATCCTCATAGCGCTTCTCCGTATTACATATATATCTCCTTCGACGTTTGTGATCATTTCAGATTCCCTCAGTGCTTTACAAGCCATTAAACAATTTGATTTCCCTCATTCATTAGTCCTTCATATTCAACTTTGGTTGCACTGTGTGGCTAGCAAAAACAAAGACGCCGTTTTCTGTTGGGTCCCTGGACACGTTGATGTGCAGTGAACAAGTGGATGCTGCTGCGCGGTCAGCGGTGCATGATCTTCCGGTTTCCTATAGAGGTATTCTGTTCAGAGATTATTTTCCAGTCATCTCTGCCAGTCTTCGCGGCTGTTGGCAACAATGGTGGTCGGACATGCACCATAACAAATTGCACTCTATTAAACCGCTTTTAGGTTTGTGGCCATCTTCTGACCACCGTTGCCGTACTCGGGAGACTGAGCTCTCCCGTCTCTGGATTGGTCATACTCGCCTTACCCATGGGTATCTCATAGAACGACACCCTATTCCTCTCTGTGAGGTTTATCGGGTCCCTATTTCGGTTCTTCACTTTCTTGTAGATCGCCCGGTTTACCAGCTAGAACATAAGAACATAAGAAAGAGGAACACTGCAGCAGGCCTGTTGGCCCATACTAGGCACGTCCTTCACAATCCGTCCCACTAACAGAACACTTGCTCAATCCAATTTTCAATGCTATCCAAGAAATAAGCTTTGACAATTCCATTCACTCATGTGCGAGTCCCACTCAAATCCAACCCCTCTCACTCATGAATTTATCCAACCTAAATTTGAAACTACCCAAGGTCCTAGCTTCAATAACCCTACTAGGCAGACTGTTCCACTCATCAACTACCCTATTTCCAAACCAATACTTTCCTATATCCTTTCTAAATCTAAACTTATCTAACTTGAATCCATTATTGCGTGTTCTCTCTTGGAGAGATATCCTCAAGACCTTATTTATATCCCCTTTGTTAATACCCATTTTCCACTTGTATACCTCGATCATGTCTCCCCTCATTCTACGTCTTACAAGTGAATGTAATTTAAGGGTCTTCAATCTTTCTTCGTAAGGAAGATTTCTAATGCTATGTATTAATTTAGTCATTCTACGCTGAATGTTTTCTAACGAATTTATGTCCATTCTGTAATATGGAGACCAAAACTGAGCTGCGTAATCTAGGTGAGGCCTTACTAATGATGTATAAAGCTGTAATATAACCTCTGGACTTCTGTTGCTAACACTTCTTGATATAAATCCCAGTAATCTATTTGCCTTATTACGTACGCTTAGGCATTGCTGTCTTGGTTTAAGGTTGCTGCTGACCATCACCCCCAAGTCCTTCTCGCAATCTGTATGGCTAAGTTCTATGTTATTTAACTTATAAGTGCTTGGGTTATGGACACTCCCGAGCTTCAGAACCTTGCATTTATCTACATTGAACTGCATCTGCCACTTTTCTGACCACGAATTAAGTTTGTCTAAATCTTCCTGAAGTTCTATGACATCTATGTTTGAATCAATTATCCTACCTATCTTCGTGTCGTCGGCGAATTTGCTCATATCACTAGTAATTCCCTCGTCAACGTCATTGATATATATTATAAATAACAATGGGCCTAAGACTGATCCCTGTGGAACACCACTTGTTACAAGTCCCCATTCGGATTTAACCCCATTTATGCACATTCTCTGCTTCCTATTGGTGAGCCATGACTCGATCCATGACAGCACTTTTCCCCCAATGCCATGAGCTGCCACTTTCTTTAACAGTCTCTGGTGCGGTACTCTATCAAAAGCCTTACTAAAGTCTAAATAAACAATATCGAATTCTTTATCGTGATCAACAGCCTCAAAAGCTTTAGTGAAGAAGGTTAATAAATTAGATAGGCAGGAACGGCCCCTCGTGAATCCATGCTGAGTATCATTAATCAAATTATTGTTATCTAGATGGCTTCTAATAATATCAGCTATAATTGACTCTAGTAATTTGCCTACAATTGAGGTCAGGCTTATTGGGCGGTAATTTGACGGTAGTGACTTGTCCCCTGCTTTAAAAATAGGAATTACATTAGCCATCTTCCACATATCAGACACTACACCTGTTTGAAGAGATAAATTAAAAATGTTAGATATTGGTTCACAGAGTTCCATTTTGCATTCCTTAAGAACCCTTGCAAAAAGCTCATCAGGACCCGACGATTTATATTGTTTCAGTCGGTCTAGTTGTTTCATAACCATTTCGCTAGTGACTGTGATATTACATAATTTATCTTCTTCTGGGCCTCTGTAAAAATTAATTACTGGAATATTATTAATGTCTTCCTGTGTGAAAACCGAGAGAAAATAATTATTAAAATAGAGCACATATTATTCTCCTTGTCAGTAAGATGCCCAAAGTTATTTTTAAGGGACCTATCTTATCCCTAACGTTTGTTCTATAAACCGGGAAAAAAACTTTTGGGTTAGTTTTGAATCCTAGCAACTTTAATTTCATAGTCCCGTTTAGCTTTTCTTATTCCTTTTTAACGTCCCTCTTAATGTCAGTATACTGATTTATAAGATGACCCTCACCTCTTTTATGCGCCTATAAATTCCTTTCTTCTGCCCTAAAAGATATTTGAGCCTATTATTCATCCATTTTGGGTCATTTCTACTGATCTAATTTCTTTATACGGGATAAATGTTCTTTGGGCAGCCTGTATAGTGTTAAGAAAACTGTCATATTGATACCTCTCTTCTTCACCCCAGTTACAGTTGATAAGTGTCTCTAAGAACATAAGAACATAAGAAAGGAGGAACACTGCAGCAGGCCTGTTGGCCATACTAGGCAGGTCTTTCACAATCCGTCCCACTAACAGAATATTTGCTCAACCCAATTTTCAATGCTACCCAAGAAATAAGCTTTGACAATTCTACCCACTCATGCGCGAGCCCCACTCAAATCCAACCCTCTCACTCATGAATTTATCCAACCTAAATTTGAAACTACCCAAGGTCCTAGCTTCAATAACCCTACTAGGCAGACTGTTCCACTCATCAACTACCCTATTTCCAAACCAATACTTTCCTATATCCTTTCTAAATCTAAACTTATCTAACTTGAATCCATTATTGCGGGTTCTCTCTTGGAGAGATATCCTCAAGACCTTATTTATATCCCCT
Organism: Cherax destructor; assembly: GCA_009830355.1. NCBI lineage: Eukaryota > Metazoa > Arthropoda > Malacostraca > Decapoda > Parastacidae > Cherax > Cherax destructor. The sequence goes on from WNWK01001792.1 coordinate 247,748, forward strand.
TTGTTAATACCCATTTTCCACTTGTATACCTCGATCATGTCTCCCCTCATTCTACGTCTTACAAGTGAATGTAATTTTAGGGTCTTCAATCTTTCTTCGTAAGGAAGATTTCTAATGCTATGTATTAATTTAGTCATTCTACGCTGAATGTTTTCTAACGAATTTATGTCCATTCTGTAATATGGAGACCAGAACTGAGCTGCGTAATCTAGGTGAGGCCTTACTAATGATGTATAAAGCTGTAATATAACCTCTGGACTTCTGTTGCTAACACTTCTTGATATAAATCCCAGTAATCTATTTGCCTTATTACGTACGCTTAGGCATTGCTGTCTTGGTTTAAGGTTGCTGCTTACCATCACCCCCAAGTCCTTCTCGCAATCTGTATGGCTAAGTTCTACGTTATTTAACTTATAAGTGCTTGGGTTATGGACACTCCCGAGCTTCAGAACCTTGCATTTATCTACATTGAACTGCATCTGCCACTTTTCTGACCACGAATTAAGTTTGTCTAAATCTTCCTGAAGTTCTATGACATCTATGTTTGAATCAATTATCCTACCTATCTTCGTGTCGTCGGCGAATTTGCTCATATCACTAGTAATTCCCTCATCAAGGTCATTGATATATATTATAAATAACAATGGGCCTAAGACTGATCCCCTGTGGAACACCACTTGATACAAGTCCCCATTCGGATTTAACCCCATTTATGCACACTCTCTGCTTCCTATTGGTGAGCCATGACTCGATCCATGACAGCACTTTTCCCCAATGCCATGAGCTGCCACTTTCTTTAACAGTCTCTGTGCGGTACTCTATCAAAAGCCTTACTAAAGTCTAAATAAACAATATCGAATTCTTTATCGTGATCAACAGCCTCAAAAGCTTTACTGAAGAAGGTTAATAAATTAGATAGGCAGGAACGGCCCTCGTGAATCCATGCTGGGTATCATTAATCAAATTATGGTTATCTAGATGGCTTCTAATAATATCAGCTATATTGACTCAAGTAATTTGCCTACAATTGAGGTCAGGCTTATTGGGCGTAGTTTGACGGTAGTGACTTGTCCCCTGCTTTAAAAATAGGAATTACATTAGCCATCTTCCACATATCAGACACTACACCTGTTTGAAGAGATAAATTAAAAATGTTAGATATTGGTTCACAGAGTTCCATTTGCATTCCTTAAGAACCCTTGCAAAGCTCATCAGGACCCGCGATTTATTTTGTTTCAGTCGGTCCAGCTGTTTCATAATCATTTCTGCTAGTGACTGTGATATTACATAATTTATCTTCTTCTGGGCCTCTGTAAAAATTAATTACTGGGATATTATTAATGTCTTCCTGTGTGAAAACCGAGAGAAAATAATTATTAAAAATAGAGCACATATCATTCTCCTTGTCAGTAAGATGCCCAAAGTTATTTTTAAGGGACCTATCTTATCCCTAACTTTTGTTCTATAAACCTGGAAAAACTTTTGGGTTAGTTTTGAATCCCCAGCAACTTTAATTTCATGTCCCGTTTAGATTTTCTTATTCCCCTTTTTAAAGTCCCCCTTAATGTCAGTTTATTTTTAAGAGCCCTCACCTCTTTTTTCCCATAAACCTTTCTTTTCCCCAAAAAATATTTGGCCCATTATTATCCATTTTGGGTCATTTCTACGATCTAATTTCTTTATACGGGATAAATGTTCTTTTGGGCAAACCCGTATAGTGTTAAGAAAACTGTCATATTGATACCTCTTTCTTCACCCCATCCACAGTTGATAAGTGTTCTCTAAGTCCATTATAATCTGCTAAGCGAAAATTGGGGCCATTACTGAAATTTTCCTACTATCATACATCCATTCAATGCTAAAAGGGAATTGACTTGTGGTCGCGGCCCAGTTCCTCTGTAATTTTTAAATTATTAACAAGGGTTTCCTTGTTCCCGAACCAAGTCAATAGGTTATTTCCCCCTTTTAGGTTCTAAGTCCATTATAATCTGCTAAACGAAAA
>WNWK01001793.1:0-249673 GCA_009830355.1 Cherax destructor
TGGGGTGTAGTGAGGATGGTGGTGGTGCATCAGTGTAAGTGTGGTGTGTAGTGAGGGATGGTGGTGGTGCATCAGTGTAAGTGTGGTGTGTAGTGAGGGATGGTGGTGGTGCATCAGTGTAAGTGTGGTGTGTAGTGAGGGATGGTGGTGGTGCATCAGTGTAAGTGTGGTGTGTAGTGAGGGATGGTGGTGGTGCATCAGTGTAAGTGTGGTGTCTAGTGAGGAATGGTGGTGGTGCATCAGTGTAAGTGTAGTGAGGGATGGTGGTGGTGCATCAGTGTAAGTGTGGTGTCTAGTGAGGGATGGTGGTGGTGCATCAGTGTAAGTGTAGTGAGGGATGGTGGTGGTGCATCAGTGTAAGTGTGTGAGGGATGGGGTGGTGCATCAGTGTAAGTGTGGTGTGTAGTGAGGGATGGTGGTGGTGCATCAGTGTAAGTGTGGTGTGTAGTGAGGGATGGTGGTGGTGCATCAGTGTAAGTGTGGTGTGTAGTGAAGGGATGGTGGTGGTGCAGCAGTGTAAGTGTGGTGTGTAGTGAGTGGGATGGTGGTGGTGCATCAGTGTAAGTGTGGTGTGTAGTGAGGTTGGAGGGATGGTGGTGGTGCATCAGTGTAAGTGTGGTGTGTAGTGAGGTTTGGGAGGGATGGTGGTGGTGCATCAGTGTAAGTGTGGTGTGTAGTGAGGTTGGGAGGGATGGTGGTGGTGCATCATGTAAGTGTGGTGTGTAGTGAGGTTGTGAGGGATGGTGGTGGTGCATCAGTGTAAGTGTAGTGTGTAGTGAGTTGGGGATGTGGTGGTGCATCAATGTAAGTGTGGTGTGTAGTGAGGTTGTGAGGGATGTGGTGGTGCATCAGTTAAGTGTGATGTGTTGGGAGGGATAGTGGTAGTGCACTAAATGTGAAGGGTGGTGGTGGTGCACTGAATGTGAAGGGTAGTGGTGGTGCACTGAATGAAGGGTAGTGGTGGTTCACTGAATGTGAAGGGTGGTGGTGGTGCACTGAATGTGAGAGGTGGTGGTGGTGCACTGAATATGAGAGGTGGTGGTGCACTGTGATATATCATTCTTTCATTTTTCTAGTTTGATATTGATTTAAAATATCTAATTTAGCTCTCTCCAGGAGTCTGTTGTTATTATTATTATTATTATTATTATTATTATTATTGGGAGGGGGACTATCAGAGTTGATTTGAAAATAACGAAAAGGTGACTAGTTTCTTGTACTGGAAGATCTTCACCAGGAACAAGGCATCAGTGAGGTAGAGTGTACGTATGTAGTGTGCAATTGTAGAGAAACCGGAGTTGCAGGGTTTGTTGCACTCTTTCCACAATGCAATCGTTGTATTTCAATTGATTACTTGTTTTAGCTTCGTGATTTGTCCCCTGCAGAGAACCATCCATGGTGTTGTGAAGGTCTGTGATGGACCTATTCAGTGAACCATCCTGGTTGTGAAGGTCTGTGATGACTCAGTGAACCATCCATGGTGTTGTGAAGGTCTGTGATGGACGTATTCAATGAACCATCCATGGTGTTGTGAAGGTCTGTGATGGACCTATTCAGTGAACCATCCATGGTGTTGTGAAGGTCTGTGATGAACCCATGCAGTGAACCATCCATGGTGTTGTGAAGGTCTGTGATGGACGTATTCAGTGAACCATCCATGGTGTTGTGAAGGTCTGTGATGACATCAGTGAACCATCCATGGTGTTGTGAGGTCTGTATGACATCAGTGACCATCCATGGTGTTGTGAAGGTCTGTGATGGACCCTATTCAGTGAACCATCCATGGTGTTGAAGGTCTGTGATGGACGTATTCATGAACCATCCTGTGTTGTGAAGGTTGTGATGGACCTATTCAGTGAACCATCCATGGTGTTGTGAAGGTCTGTGATGAACCCATGCAGTGAACCATCCATGGTGTGAGGTCTGTGATGACGTACAGTGCCATCATGTGTGGAAGGCTGTGTGGACTATTCAGTGAACCATCCATGGTGTTGTGAAGTCTGTGATGACTATGTGAACCATCCATGGTGTTGTGGTCTGTGATGGACCTATTCAGTGAACCATCCATGGTGTTGTGAAGGTCTGTGATGAACCCATGCAGTGAACCATCCATGGTGTTGTGAAGGTCTGTGATGGACGTATTCAGTGAACCATCCATGGTGTTGTGAAGGTCTGTGATGGACCTATTCAGTGAACCATCCATGGTGTTGTGAAGGTCTGTGATGAACCCATGCAGTGAACCATCCATGGTGTTGTGAAGGTCTGTGATGGACGTATTCAGTGAACCATCCATGGTGTTGTGAAGGTCTGTGATGGACCCATGCAGTGAACCATCCATGGTGTTGTGTAGGTCTGTGATGGACCCATGCAGTGAACCATTCATGGTAAGGTTGTGAGGTCAGGACCATCATGTTGGAAGGACCCATGCAGTGAACCATCCATGGTGTTGTGAAGGACCCATGCAGTGAACCATCCATGGTGTTGTGAAGGACCCATGCAGTGAACCATCCATGGTGTTGTGTAGTTCCTTGCAGGATCTACATGCAGTGAACCATCCATGGTATTGCATAGGTTTGTGAAGGAACCATCCAGGAATTTGCCAATGGTAAAAATGGAATGTGACTCGAACAAGCAGTTGGAAAAAAGGCACAAAATGGAAACACTGACATTTTATAGAAAATGTTTCGGTCCTGGACTCTGGTCAGTCTGAATGTCGCACTTGCAATGATTAATAGAATGTCCAGGTGTTTGTTTGGTGGGTGTCCAGTGTAGGCAGCCGCCCACAGTCTTGGTTAAGTTGGTGGGTGTCCAGTGTAGTCAGCCGCCCACAGTCTTGGTTAAGTTGGTGGGTGTCCAGTGTAGGCAGACGCCCACAGTCTTGGTTAAGTTGGTGGGTGTCCAGTGTAGTCAGCCGCCCACAGTCTTGGTTAAGTTGGTGGGTGTCCATTGTAGTCAGCCGCCCACAGTTTTGGTTAAGGTTGTGGGTGTCCAGTGTAGCCAGCCGCCCACAGTCTTGGTTAAGTTGGTGGGTGTCCAGTGTAGGCAGCCGCCCACAGTCTTGGTTAAGTTGGTGGGTGTCCAGTGTAGACAGCCGCCCACAGTCTTGGTTAAGTTGGTGGGTGTCCAGTGTAGGCAGCCGCCCACAGTCTTAGTTAAGTTGGTGGGTGTCCAGTGTAGGCAGACGCCCACAGTCTTGGTTAAGGTGGTGGGTGTCCAGTGTAGACAGCCGCCCACAGTCTTGGTTAAGTTGGTGGGTGTCCAGTGTAGGCAGCCGCCCACAGTCTTAGTTAAGTTGGTGGGTGTCCAGTGTAGTCAGCCGCCCACAGTCTTGGTTAAGTTAGTGGGTGTCCAGTGTAGGCAGCCGCCCACAGTCTTGGTTAAGGTGGTGTGTGTCCAGTGTAGGCAGCCGCCCACAGTCTTGGTTAAGGTGGTGGGTGTCCAGTGTAGGCAGCCGCCCACAGTCTTGGGTAAGCCCGTAAATGGCCTCGAAAATTTATTTTCATATTTGATTGTGTTGGAGAGAGAGGAACGACTCTTGGAGCAGAGGAAGAGAAATTAGGACAAGTGCAGTGGTGTTTAGCCGACCTTAATGTTACCTCCGGGAACTTGCTGCCCTGGCCACCCCGAGTGATGGGTGGGTGGGCGGCCACCACCATCCCCTGAATGACAGGTGGGTGGACGGCCGCTACCACCCCCTGAGAGCAATATGACCCCGAGCCGTCAGTGTAGATCCAAGTTTACCCCTTATAAAAGTGCAAAACAGAATAAATGTGAATTATAATCAAAGTTCGATAAAGTAACTGTAATTATAAGATTTTAGAAACACAAACATGGAAGGTAATAATAACTGAAACAAACAGTGAAAAGTGAAATAAATTTATTATAAATTTGCTAAAATATTACAAACTCATAACCCTGTTTACAAATATTATCTCTCAGTCGACAGCAGGACTCGTACTGCACACTCGTTACTATTCTGTAATCAACTAATCGGCGGTTTTAACGAAAATTCCAGTCATTCTTTACCATTTATTTTTTTTCTTCGTAAGCATGATGGGCATATCCATCATTCCACACGAACCCATCTCTCATTCTACACGAATCAGTTGATCATTCTGCAAAACTCATCGTTTCACTCAAATCTGTCCTTCATTTCTTCATGAATCAAAGTACACAGTACTTTATCCACACAGCCAGACCTCTAATGCCGAGCTTGCGGGTTCGAATCCTGCAGTGGACGGAGAGATAATGTTTGTAAATAACTTCGCCAGTTTGCGAATTGTTAAGCGTAAACCAGTTGTAAATACGGAATCTTGATTTCTGGCAGTGAGTGATGATCATGATGGAGGTCATGATGGAGGTCATGATGGAGGTCATGATGGAGATCATGATGGAGGTCATGATGGAGGTCATGATGGAGATCATGATGGAGGTCATGATGGAGGTCATGATGGAGATCATGATGGAGATCATGTAGCAGAAATACAGTTACGAGAGAAGGTAACAACACGTTCAGGGTGGAAGCATGGTGAGTCACCATTCTGAAGCTTAGATGTCAGACGACTTCACAAGCCACTTCAGATAGATGTTGACCTGAGAGTAAAGTGAGCAAGGTACGTGGTGACGGTTTAGATGAAGGCAGACTTATTTATACTTACCTGGAGTAGTGTCGCTATGTGACGACACGTCTGGTACAGTAGGAGGGCGAGACTTCACTAAGACGTGGCCACACACTCGTGCCTTCCACCAGCAATCAGCTGTGTGGAAGAGGTAAATATAAGGCAAGTGAAGACATAAGTGACATATAGAAGTATCCACAACACTTTCAGAGAGGCTGTCTTCATCCTCTGCGTCCAGCAGTTGACTCCAGCTGTCACTGGCTGAAAGAAAGCACAGCGGTTACCATAAAGACAAAAAAAAAAAAAAAACTCACAGAAGTCTGAAGACGATTTCTAAAGGGATAAATGTGATATAAAAATATTAATTTAGTTACATTAATAGACAGGGATCGAAAAAGTCAACACAGGTCACAGCTGTAAAAGTCAACACAGGTCACAGTTGTAAAGTTAAAACAGGTCACAGCTGTAAAAAGTTAAAACAGGTCACAGCTGTAAAAAGTCTAAAACAGGTCACAACTGTAAAAAGTAAAAACAGGTCACAACTGTAAAAAATAAAAACAGGTCACAGCTGTATAAAAGTAAAAACAGGTCACAGCTGTATAAAACTCAAACAGGTACAAGCTGTAAGACAGAATAACACCAGCATGAATAATGAAGAACCAGAGAATAACTGAAACCGATAACTGACCAGAAGCAGGAAATAACTGACCTAGAGAGCCAGGAATTAAATGACCTAGGAAACTGACCTAGACGACCAGAGATAATGACCTAGAGAGCGTCCCAGAACCAGGAAGCCTAGAGAGCCAGAAATATGCCTGAGTCACGCCAAAATAGGTGCCTAGACGGAATTAGTCCGAAATGGTCTGCCCGGATGTGTTGAAGTGTGCGGTCTGATAAGAGCCTGGCTTACCCACTTCTGACTAGCAGGAACGGATGAACCCGCAAATCTTTCCTAATACCGACATACTCTCTTCCACTACCGCACAGTTTCTTCACCACATATTAGTCCGCAATTTCTCTCAGTACGTTGACATCTCTTCTTATACCTGCACCCACTTTCTTATACCCGCATATTTTTCTTATACCCGCATATCTCTTCTCATACCCGCATATCTCTTATACCCGCATATCTCTTATACCCGCATATCTCTTCTTATACCCGCACATCTCTTCTTATACCCGCATATCTCTTCTTATACCCGCATATCTCTTCTTATACCCGCATATCTCTTCTTATACCCGCATATCTCTTCTTATACCCGCATATCTCTTATACCCGCATATCTCTTCTTATACCGCATATCTTCTTTACCCATACGTCTTATACGTATTCTTCTTATACCCGCATATCTCTTCTTATACCCGCATATCTCATACCCGCACATCTCTTCTTATACCGCATATCTCTTATACCCGCATATCTCTTCTTATCACTCTTCTTATAGATATTCTCTTAACCTGAATATACCCATACAACCCGCATATCTCTTCTTATACACTATTATGCACAAACTTGTTTTCAACCTGTTTGGTAGGTCATAAACAAGTGATTCAACACACAAACAACCTGCACCAGTCATTCATACATTCACTATGATGTGCAAACAAACTTGTTTCCTCATACCCCCTGTTTGGTGGGTGCAAACAAGGTTGTTTCCTCATACCCCCTGTTTGGTGGGTGCAAACAAGGTTGTTTCCTCATACCCCCTGTTTGGTGGGTGCAAACAAGGTTGTTTCCTCATACCCCCTGTTTGGTGGGTGCAAACAAACTTGTTTCCTTATACCCCCTGTTTGGTGGGTGCAAACAAACTTGTTTCCTCATACCCCCTGTTTGATGGGTGTGTCCGCCCATATTCCCTGAATGATGGGGTGAGTGGTCACCCATCCTTCTAAGGATGAGTGACTGAGCAGCTAAGGTGATCTACTACAGTTTCATCCATAATCCTACAAGTTCATTACCATTCATTGTATTGAAGATTAATATCTTAGTTCTTGAGCGAATGATGAACGAATTCGTTAAAGAATGATACATTGCTTCATGAGGGAATCATGGTAAATTATTATTATTAATAATAATTTATATATTTTCTGCAATATACAGGGTTCGAGTAGAATGGGGACGATTTTAGCAAAGAATGACATTCGGATTCGTGAAGAATGATGGAAGGGTTCGTGAAGAATGATGGAAGGGTTCGTGAAGAATGATGGAAGGGTTCGTGAAGAATGATGGAAGGGTTCGTGAAGAATGATGGAATGGTTCGTGTAGAATGATGGAAGGGTTCGTGAAGAATGATGGAAAGGTTCGTGTAGAATGATGGAAGGGTTCGTGTAGAATGATGGAAGGGTTCGTGTAGAATGATGGAAGGGTTCGTGAAGAATGATGGAAGGGTTCGTGTAGGATGGAAGGGTTCGTGTAGAATGATGGAAGGATTCGTGTAGAATGATGGAAGGATTCGTGTAGAATGATGGAAGGATTCGTGTAGAATGATGGAAGGGTTCGTGTAGAATGATGGAAGGGTTCGTGTAGAATGATGGAAGGGTTCGTGTAGAATGATATAAGGGTTCGTGTAGACTGATGGAAGGGTTCGTGTAGACTGATGGAAGGGTTCGTGAAGAATGATGGAAGGGTTCGTGTAGAATGATGGAAGGGTTCGTGTAGAATGATGGAAGGGTTCGTGTAGAATGATGGAAGGGTTCGTGTAGAATGATGGAAGGGTTCGTGAAGAATGATGGAAGGGTTCGTGTAGAATGATGGAAGGGTTCGTGTAGAGTGATGGAAGGGCTCGTGTAGAATGATGGAAGGGTTCGTGTAGAATGATGGAAGGGTTCGTGTAGAATGATGGAAGGGTTAAGGGTTCGTGTAGACTGATGGAAGGGTTCGTGTAGAATGATGGAAGGGTTCGTGTAGAATGATGGAAGGGTTCGTGTAGAATGATGGAAGGGTTCGTGAAGAATGATGGAAGGGTTCGTGTAGAATGATGGAAGGGTTCGTGTAGAATGATGGAAGGGTTCGTGAAGAATGATGGAAGGGTTCGTGTAGAATGATGGAAGGGTTCGTGTAGACTGATGGAAGGATTCGTGTAGAATGATGGAAGGGTTCTTGTAGAATGATGGAAGGGTTCGTGTAGAATGATGGAAGGGTTCGTGTAGATTGATGGAAGGGTTCGTGTACAATGATGGAAGGGTTCGTGTAGAATGATGGAAGGGTTCATGAAGAATAATGGAAGGGTTCGTGAAGAATGATGGAAGGGTTCGTGTAGAATGATGGAAGGTTCGTGTAGAATGATGGAAGGATTCGTGTAGAATGATGGAAGGGTTCGTGTAGAATGATGGAAGGGTTCGTGTAGAATGATGGAAGGGTTCGTGAAGAATGATGGAAGGGTTCGTGTAGACTGATGGAAGGGTTCGTGAAGAATGATGGAAGGGTTCGTGTAGAATGATGGAAGGGTTCGTGAAGAATGATGGAAGGGTTCGTGTAGAATGATGGAAGGGTTCGTGAAGAATGATGGAAGGGTTCGTGTAGAATGATGGAAGGGTTCGTGTAGAATGATGGAAGGGTTCGTGAAGAATTATGGAAGGGTTCGTGTAGAATGATGGAAGGGTTCGTGAAGAATGACTAAAATGTTCGCGTAGAATGACGGACGGGTTGAGATAGAATGATGATCGGATTTGTGTAGAATAATGGAGAAGTTTATGAAGAATGATGCGCCGGTTTATGAAGAATGACTGATGTGTTCATATAGAATAGCAGACGAGTTGATGTAGAATGATGAACGGGTTTCTGAAGAATTTTAAATGACTTCTTGAAGAACGTTGGACTGCGTGTAGAACTGTGGACAGTTTCGTGAAGAATGATCTGCGGACTCGTTAGAGGAGGGCGGGCTGGTTCGTGGCAAAGGATAAACATGTCATGTACACGAATGGAAATACGAATTCACAGCCAGGCCTTACGAACGAATTCAACAACGAAGTATAAACACGAAAGGACAAAAAAAAATCGATCAGCTATAGACGCAGAAAATAAACAATAAAGAGAACTGGTGGGCCTAAATATTGTTATAGGCTTCGTTTGATGGTATGGGTATCGGCCTAAAAGTGATGATCGGTACTGGCAAAAGTTTTGGTATCGTCCCATGTCTCGAAATAGTAGTTAATCTGGTATCTTCCCATGCCTAGAAACAGAAGTTAATCTGGTATCATCCCACTTCTAGAAACAGAAGTTAATCTGGTATCATCCCATGCCTAGAAATAGTAGTTAATCTGGTATCATCCCATGCCTAGAAATAGTAGTTAATTAGTCAGAAGGGAAGAGCGAGGGAGCGAGAGAGAGAGAGAGAGATAGGGAGAGAGAGAGAGAGAGAGAGAGAGAGAGAGAGAGAGAGAGAGAGAGAGAGAGTGAGTGAGAGAGAGAGAGTGAGTGAGAGAGAGAGAGGTGGATCTGTGGAGAAAGTTTTGTCTGAGTTTGGGCAGACAGGTTCGTGAGGATGGTGGAGGCATCAATGTTTCAGGGAGGGTCAAGCCTGGAGTGAAGAAAAGGGGATGGAGGAAGAGAGGAAGCAAGGGACAGAAGGGCAGCAGAGAAGGAACGAGGAGAGGGAAGGCAGGGAAGAGGACTAGCAAGAGGGAGGAAAAGAACGTGTTGAGAACATTGAAAGAGGAGATAGAGAGAATGATCAGAGAATGAGGTGAGCGAAGGGGACACAAAAGAAAAAGGAGGGCATTGGGAATAATGGAAGGGGAGAGAACGGGATGAGAGAGAGACTGAGATGGAAAAGGCGATAAGGGGATTGAGGACAGTGGATGGGGTGAGGATAGGGAACGAGGTGGGAGGAAAAGTGGAATGGAATCAGGGAGAGGATGAAATAGAATAAGGGAGAGGATGGAGAGAATGTGGAGGGGAAGAGAGGAGAATAAGAGGAGAGATGGAAGAAGAGAGGGGGAGGGAAGGGATTTTGGAGGGGAGAGGTTACGGAGGGAAATAGAGGGGGAGGGGGAGGGTGCCTGAGGGGGAATACAGGGGGAGGGGAAGGGAGGGGACAATGAAAAATGGACATTGTGAATAAGGAATTCGACTTTTAGGACTGTGAAAGTTGGTGTTGACATTTATGTTGAAGATATTTCTTTCTTTTCTCTACTCAGTGTCTCACTGTTGAACACATGTTACTGCTGGGAAAGTGTTCTCTCTCTCTCTCTCTCTCTTCTGTCTCTTTCTCTCTCACGCTGGGCAGTGGAAGGGAATCAGGTTTGAGCCGATGAAAGGAAGGATAGCTCTAGTTCCTTAGATCAAGAGCCCTTCACCGGCATAAAGGCACCCTCATCCCTTGAAGGGTCTGTATTAATCCATAATTTGTCTTCTATACATACACACAGACACGTGTGTATGTATGTATATGTGTATATTCTTATATGTTTTTAAACACGCTGGCCGTCTTTCACCCAGGCAGGGTGACCCTAAAAGAAACACTTTCACCATCATTCACACCATCACTCTTGCCAGAGGCGCGCAAATACGACAGTTCAGATGTCACTCAAAACAGCAGAGATCCCAAGCTCTTCCTTGAGAATGCAGGCACTCTACTTCCCACCTCCAGGACTCAAGTCCAGCCAACCGGTATTTACATATATTTGAAATATTTATTTTACGGTGCCTCGGTGCATTGTAGCAACGAGTCCCTATATTCTCAGTCAATCACAGTAGTGTTCCCGGGAATATGTAATGGGATATCCCTCGTTCCGTACTAATAACTGGATTCCTTGGTGTAGTGGACTAGAGCACCATAAAGCTGGGTATCTATATTGATGAAACGTTTCGCCTACACAGTAGGCTTCTTCAGTCAAATACAAAGGCAGCAGAAGTAATGAAATAAAGATGATGTAATCAGTCCATCAACCTTGGAGAAAAAATATAATAATAATAATAATTTTTATTTCTATAAGTACATGTACAAGTTATACAGACCATAGCTGACATCAGTGGCCTATTATATAGAAAGCCCCTTGTTATGCAGAGCATTTCTGCCAAATTAGGGCAATTTTGTCCCCAGGATGCGACCCACACCAGTCCACTAACACCCAGGTACCGGGGATCGAACCACGGACTTCAGTGTGTGAACTGAGTGAGCTAACAATCGAGCTACGGAACACCTTTCAACTATGTCCTTGCACAATATATTAATATTCTTCTCCTCCTAAATATGGTAGTGTCAGGGTTGCCATTAATAATGTAAAATCTTGAGGGCACTTAAATTTTCCACAGTATTTTTCAAACTATGAACTTTGTATATAAAAAATTGAACTTTTAGCATCCTCAAAAGTCCTTGAAAATCATGGATATAATAGTAGACAGCTTGGCGTCCGGTTTGGAAAAGTCCTTGAAATTTTTCATTTTGGTTTGAAAAGAGCGTGGCGGAGCACACAAGTGCTCAACCCACAAGGCCTGGAAACCACATATGTTTTATTCACAAAAATCTAGTCACTGCTCGTGACAGCTGGTAAAGCACTTTGTTACATAACGTACTTTGGTTATACCAGTATATTACAAGTATTTTTTTAAATGTATATTCATTATATCACCATGTTTTTTTATCTGTTTTGGAAGAAATCACAAAACGTGTGATTGCAGATATGAAAAAAACACGACAGTAAAAATAGGAAATAAAACCTGAGCGCTTTCATGTGCTGACACATCCTCTGAGGATGTGTCAGCACATGAAGGCACTCAGGTTTTATTTCCTATTTTATCTGTTATGTAAGTGGTCTGGGGATTATCTTCCCCAACCCCCCGGTCTCAGACCTATCCTCCTAGGTATGTAATGGTTTATCTGACTTTTTGGGTTTATCCTAGGTAACTTACACATATGTTACTATGCAAAATAATCACGGGGGGATTTGAATGATAGCTCTACGCTCTAGCTAGAGTCGTTCCCTTGAACGAATCTTCTTGGACTTCGTTCTCATTTCTGAAACATTGCAAGCTCCTGAAGATGTGTTGATTACAACATGAAAGGCCTAGAGCTATCCTTTAACTCCCCCCGTGGTTGGTTTGTATCTTGTATCGCTTGTTCGCCTATTGTCGCATATGCATGATAATTTGTGTAACTGTCTCCATGACTCACGAAATCGTAATGACACGATTGCAAACAAACCATACCACGGGTGGGGTTAGAACTCGCGATCAGAGAGTCTCAAACCGTGGCTAACGCGACGGTCTGGAGTTTTGAGACTCTGATCGCGGGTTCTAACCCCATCCGTGGTATGGTTTGTGTAACTGTATTGTGTACCTCTACCTAAAATCTTACTAACCATAATTTTTAAAGGGGTGGAGGGGTAAGCCAGTGGAAGGTCTCGATCAGATGACCAAGAGCTCCAGTGGCGGGTCATCATGTGACTAAGACCAGCGTCAGGAAACACTTGTTCTGTTTCCTAACAAATCTTACCTAACCGAACCTCCTAGGTTGAACAGAATATACTATTGGATTAAGGACTAAAATGAATCACAAGGAAGTTAAAATATTTGTATAATGATTGTAAGGAGAGGTTGTTAAGAGTCAGGTCACCCTCGGTGTTCATCAGACAAAATATCAGCTGTCCTGCCGGAGTGCAGGACGGTAGTACCTTCCTGGATGGTTGCTAGGTAAGCTTCGTTAGGAGACAAGACAAGTATTTCCTGACGCGGGTCTGAGTCATATGATGACCCACAGCTGGACCGAGTCCTTTCGCTGGCTTATCCCTCCACTTCTTTAAAGATTAACTTATTTATTCTGCCTACCTAATACTACTTCACGTTTTAATTATACAGAATGAAAGTCATAGTACCGTAGTTGGAACATTTGACAACTAACCCACAATACCGTGGTTGGAACAGTTCACAACTAACCCACAATACCGTGGTTGGAACAGTTCACAACTAATCTACAATACCGTGGTTGGAACAGTTCACAACTAACCTACAATACCGTGGTTGGAACATTTGACAACTAACCCACAATACCGTGGTTGGAACAGTTCACAACTAACCCACAATACCGTGGTTGGAACATTTGACAACTAACCTACAATACCGTGGTTGGAACAGTTCACAACTAACCTACAATACCGTGGTTGGAACAGTTCACAACTAACCTACAATACCGTGGTTGGAACAGTTCACAGCTAACCCACAATACCGTGGTTGGAACAGTTCACAACTAACCTACAATACCGTGGTTGGAACAGTTCACAACTAACCTACAATACCGTGGTTGGAACAGTTCACAACTAACCTACAATACCGTGGTTGGAACAGTTCACAACTAACCCACAATACCGTGGTTGGAACAGTTCACAACTAACCTACAATACCGTGGTTGGAACAGTTCACAACTAACCTACAATACCGTGGTTGGAACAGTTCACAACTAACCTACAATACCGTGGTTGGAACAGTTCACAACTAACCTACAATACCGTAGTTGGAACATTTGACAACTAACCTACAATACCGTGGTTGGAACATTTGACAACTAACCTACAATACCGTGGTTGGAACAGTTCACAACTAACCTACAATACCGTGGTTGGAACAGTTCACAACTAACCTACAATACCGTGGTTGGAACAGTTCACAACTAACCTACAATACCGTGGTTGGAACAGTTCACAACTAACCTACAATACCGTGGTTGGAACAGTTCACAACTAACCTACAATACCGTAGTTGGAACATTTGACAACTAACCTACAATACCGTGGTTGGAACATTTGACAACTAACCTACAATACCGTGGTTGGAACAGTTCACAACTAACCTACAATACCGTGGTTGGAACAGTTCACAACTAACCTACAATACCGTGGTTGGAACAGTTCACAACTAACCTACAATACCGTGGTTGGAACAGTTCACAACTAACCTACAATACCGTGGTTGGAACAGTTCACAACTAACCTACAATACCGTGTTTGGAACAGTTCACAACTAACCTACAATACCGTGGTTGGAACAGTTCACAACTAACCTACAATACCGTGGTTGGAACAGTTCACAGCTAACCTACAATACCGTGGTTGGAACAGTTCACAACTAACCTACAATACCGTGGTTGGAACAGTTCACAACTAACCTACAATACCGTGGTTGGAACAGTTCACAACTAACCTACAATACCGTGGTTGGAACAGTTCACAACTAACCTACAATACCGTGGTTGGAACAGTTCACAACTAACCCACAATACCGTGGTTGGAACAGTTCACAACTAACCTACAATACCGTGGTTGGAACAGTTCACAACTAACCTACAATACCGTGGTTGGAACAGTTCACAACTAACCCACAATACCGTGGTTGGAACAGTTCAGAACTAACCCACAATACCGTGGTTGGAACAGTTCACAACAACCAAAATACCGTGGTTGAACAGTTCCCAACTTTTCTCCACATCCGTGGTTGAATAGTTTCAGAATTTAATCACAATCCCGTGGTTGAACATTCTGGACCTTACCCCAATACCGTGGTTGGAACAATTCACAACAAACCCACATCACCCTTCTCCCCTTCACCTATCTCCCCATCACTTTTCTCCCTATCTCCCCATGTCTGGTTCTACTATATTTAACATGATCTTGTAGTCGCTTACTGTAGAACTTCTGTGATCCTTCTTACCTCCTAGTGTGTAATATATTCATAAGGAAGCGCTAAACACGCAAGGGTCCTATAGTTCCTTGGGAATTGGAGGAGTCAGGTTATCATCATACTGGATGGTGGCATCATTACTGGTGGTAGTCATCATGTACTGGTGGTGCCATCATCGTACAGGTATGTCATCATCATACTGGTGGTGCCATCATCCTACTAGGTGGTGCATCATCTACTGGTGGTGTCATCATCATACTAGTGGTGCCATCATCGTACTGGTGGTGTCATCATCATACTGGTGGTGCCATCATCGTACTGGTGGTGCCATCATCGTACTGGTGGTGTCATCATCTTGCTGGTGGTGTCATCATCGTACTGGTGATGTCATGATCGTACTGGTGGTGCCATCATCTTGCTGGTGGGGCCATCATCGTACTGGTGGTGTCATCATCGTACTGGTGGTGTCATCATCGTACTGGTGGTGTCATCATCATACTGGTGGTGCCATCATCGTACTGGTGGTGCCATCATCGCACTGGTGTCATCATCATACTGGTGGTGCCATCATCGTACTGGTGATGCCATCATCGTACTGTTGGTGCCATCATTGTACTGGTGGTGTCATCATCGTACTGGTGGTGTCATCATCGTACTGGTGATGTCATCATCGTACTGGTGGTGCCATCATCTTGCTGGTGGTGCATCATCGTACTGGTGGTGTCATCATCGTACTGGTGGTGTCATCATCTTGTTGGTGGTGTCATCATCGTACTGGTGATGTCATCATCGTACTGGTGGTGTCATCATCTTGCTGGTGGTGTCATCATCGTACTGGTGGTGTCATCATCGTACTGGTGGTGCCATCATCGTTCTGGTGGTGTCATCATCGTTCTGGTGGTGCCATAATCGTACTGGTGGTGCTATCATCGTTCTGGTGGTGTCATCATCGTTCTGGTGGTGTCATCATCGTTCTGGTGGTGCCATCATCGTACTGGTGGTGCCATCATCGTTCTGGTGGTGTCATCATCGTACTGGTGGTGCCATCATCGTTCTGGTGGTGTCATCTTGCTGCTGGTGCCATCATCGTTCTGGTGGTGCCATCATCGTACTGCTGGTGCCATCATCGTCTGCTGGTGCCATCATCGTCTGTGGTGCCATCATCGTACTGCTGGTGCCATCATCGTTCTGGTGGTGTCATCATCGTACTGGTGGTGTCATCATCGTACTGGTGGTGTCATCATCGTACTGGTGGTGTCATCATCTTGCTGGTGGTGCGAAGATAAAAGAGAGGAGTGTGTGTTGTGTGTTTGCCACCCCCTGGATGATATATTAAAAGCTGCAAATTCTCCGATAAAACAGTAAAGAATCCAATCATCTCCTCCTCCCCTTTTAGAGCCGTAATTTCCCAAAAGTTTAAGCTCAAAAAAATGCTTTCTCCAAGTCGCTAAGTAGACATTACTTACAGTTAGAAAAAATGAGAAAAATTGAGAGTCAAATCAATTATTCGAAATTTCATCTCGAGGAACGAAGGATGACGGAGGGGGAGGAGCATACTCCCTCTGTCTGTCTGTCTCAGAGTAACAGGGAGTGAAGGGATGACGGAGGGGGAAGAGCATACTGCCTCTGTCTGTCTGTCTCAGAGTAACAGAGAGTGAAGGGATGACGGAGGGGGAAGAGCATACTCCCTCTGTCTGTCTGTCTCAGAGTAACAGGGAGTGAAGGGATGACGGAGGGGGAAGAGCATACTCCCTCTGTCTGTCTGTCTCAGAGTAACAGGGAGTGAAGGGATGACGGAGGGGGAAGAGCATACTCCTCTGTCTGTCTGTCTCAGAGTAACAGAGAGTGAAGGGATGATGGAGGGGGAAGAGCATACTCCCTCTGTCTTTCTGTCTCAGAGTAACAGGGAGTGAAGGGATGACGGAGGGGGAGGAGCATACTCCCTCTGTCTGTCTGTCTCAGAGTAACAGGGAGTGAAGGGGTGACGGAGGGGGAAGAGCATACTCCTCTGTCTGTCTGTCTCAGAGTAACAGGAGTGAAGGGGTGAGGAGGGGAAGAGCATACTCCTCTGTCTTCTGTCTCAGAGTAACAGGGAGTGAAGGGGTGACGGAGGGGGAGGAGCATACTCCCTCTGTCTGTCTGTCTCAGACTAACAGTGAGTGAAGGGGTGACGGAAGGGGAGGAGAATACTCCCTCTGTCTGTCTCAGACTAACAGGGAGTGAAGGGGTGACGGAGGGGAGAAGAATACTCCCTCTGTCTGTCTCAGACTAACAGGGAGTGAAGGGGTGACGGAAGGGGAGAAGAATACTCCCTCTGTCTGTCTCAGACTAACAGGGAGTGAAGGGGTGACGGAAGGGGAGAAGAATACTCCCTCTGTCTGTCTCAGACTAACAGGGAGTGAAGGGGTGAAGAATACTCCCTCTGTCTGTCTCAGACTAACAGGGAGTGAAGGGGTGACGGAGGGGATGGAGCATACTCCCTGCCTCTGTCTCAGGGTAACAGAAAGTGAATAGATAAAGGAGGAGAGGAGCATACTGTCTGTCTGTCTTTTTCAGTTACTAGCAGGGAGTGAAGGGGTGACAGAGGGGGAGGAGCATACCTGTCTGTCTGTGTCAGAGTAACAGGAGACGCCGCCTCTCTCTGTTTACTCTCTGAATTTAATGTAATGAAAATGTTGTATGTTTATGTTTCTTACGGAATTCTGATTGTCGGCATGTTGAAAAAAAGAAAAGAAACGTCTGGACGGTAAATTGGTGGTGATGGGAGGGTGTGGGAGAATTGTGGGGGAGATAGAGGTGGTAGTGGGGATAGGTGTAGTGGTGTGATGATGGTAATGGTGGGGGAGGTGTGATGGTGAGAGATGGTGTTGTAGGGGAGCAGTGGTTATGGTGGTGCTGGTAGTGTTAATGGTGATGGTAATGGTGGGGGAGGTGTGTTGGTGAGAGGTGGTAGTGTAGGGGAACAGTGGTGATGGTAATTGTGGGGCAGTGTGTTGGTGAGAGGTGATAGTGTTGGGGAGCAGTAGTGCTGGTGAAAAGGGTAGTGTTAATGGTGATTTTAATGGTGGGGCGGTGTGTTGGTGAGAGGTGGTGGTGTAGGGAAGCAGTGGTTGTGCTGGTGATGATGGTGGTTTTAATGATGGTTTAAAATTACAGGTGAGGAAACACTAAAACGTTTATTAGAAAACATACAGAGGTTGAAATGACAGTATATATAAGCGGAGAGTGAGGTGTGAGTGACACATGGTGTATACCATGGTTTATACCATGGTGTATACCATGGTTTATACCATGGTGTATACCATGGTTTATACCATGGTGTATATCATGGTTTATACCAGTGTTACGGTGTTGATGTTGGAGGTGCTGAGGGAGAAGATGGTTTTGTCGGAGGCGAGTGGTGGTGTGTCAGTGTGGTGTAGTAGTGATGAGTGGTGGTATCAGAGTGGTGTAGTAGTGGTCTACCTGGAGGGAGTTCCGGGGGTCAACGCCCCCGCGACCCGGTCTATGACCAGAGGCCTCAAAACTTACGAAGTGTTTTGGTATTGACTTTAGTATTGCTTTAATTCTTATTGTCTGACATAAACATGTGATATAACAAGACTTTCCAACAAATTAGTTCCAGAATGTTAGTCTCTGAAGAAAGTTTTGTCATGTCAACACCAGGAGCTGCGTACTTGATATTATGTACAGGTATGAGAGGTGCACACACCTGCTGGGTGTGTGCACGCTATCCTCGGAACAAATCTAATTGATTACCATTCCCCAAGCGCTATGTGACTCTTGTGCTATTACCACTACTCCCCCTACTAACTACTACTACTAATACTACTACTTTCACTGCCAGCATTACCTCTGTCACTACTTCTCCACTTCCTTCTTCCTCTCTTTGTTCCGTCCCTGTCCCCCTCATCTTCGTGTGTTAGTGTGACTTGTAAATGGTCCAGGATGGAGCGAAACGTCGTCATAATCTTCTCACTCCTGGGTGCGGGTTATTTGTGTATTATTCCAGTCTTAGAGACTGAGTGTTAATAGTTGTAAATAATAATGGCTTTGGCAGCCGCATCCTAGTTAAGCCGGAAAGTAGCAGACAAGCCTGTCACAGAGCCGGGCTGCACGAGTAGAAAAACTCGCGAACCCGCCAGAGGTATATGTATCGAAGATAGAGGTATATCAAATATAGGTATACAGAGATATAGGTATGTTAAAGGTAGAGATATGTCAAAGAAACGTAGTTTGTGTGGCACAAACCTGGGAATAGCGTCTGTAAGTGGGGAACCAGGTAGTGGTACCCTAGTGTGATGTAGTGTGTCAGGGACGAACCTGTTAAGTGTGTGAACCATCCACTACCAATACCACCACCACCACCACTTGTGCCACTACCACCACCACCACCACAGATGCCACTACCAATACCACCACCACCACTTATGCCACTACCACCACTACTGATGCCACTACCAATACCACCACCACCACTTGTGCCACTACCACCACCACCACCACAGATGCCACTACCAATACCACCACTTATGCCACTACCACCACCACCACTTATACCACTACCAATACCACCACCACCACTGATGCCACTACCACCACCACCACTTATACCACTACCAATACCACCACCACCACTGATGCCACTACCACCACCACCACTTATACCACTACCAATACCACCACCACCACTGATGCCACTACCAATACCACCACCAACAATATTGATACAAAAATCTATACAAACTATTGACATTAATTAACAAAATTACAACAATGTATAAATTTTAAGAGCTTAAACCTGAAACAAAGACGAAAACGTATCAGTTGTAGAGGCGCACAGTTCACATTTTAATATATATGGGAGGGAGAGAGACAGATATGAGATGGGAAGATGGAGGGAGGGAAGAAAGGAAAGATATATCATGGAATGGGAAAGATGGAAGGAGGGGATAGAGGAGAGGAGACAGATCAAGAAGTCAAGGGGAAGGAAAAAGCGATTAAGATCTTCATTATGCTAACGTTTGGCTTCCTCCAGTTATGTTGTCCTCCCTGGTGAAGTACTCCAGTGTGTAGTTGCTGCTCCACATCCTCCACTTGACATAACTCACTCTGCTATGCCTCGATGTCTTTATCTGGAGGTGTCTATACTCGTTTCTGAGTTCCCTGTCAACCTCCTGCACACTCACTACCTTCCGAGGGTTTTGGTGCTGACGAAGGACTTTTTTCAAGGATATGGAGCTTCCCTGCTTCCTTGGATCAAGCTTTATTACCTACTCGTAGAACAAGAAGAACACGTGAAACACCTGGTTTTAATAATGTCAGCGGACCCATCTTTTAAAGAACACAATAAAACACAAGTTTAAAAGGCCAGAAAAATGACAGGGTGGATAATGAGAACTTTCAAAACAAGAGAAATAATATTAATAGTAACACTATTCAAATCACTTGTGCTCTCTCGTAACCTAGTGTTACGTAACGTAACTTAATCTATCCTAACCCAGTAGAGAAAAAATAATTTTGTACAAGGAACTGGGAATTAGCGATATAAAATAAGATTAAGTTATTTTATTTTGAAATGTTATACATTTTAAACCATGTTAATAAAAAAAATAGATCTATGAATGTATGCGTTAATTTTTTAACGTATCAGTACCTGACCAGCCGGGCTGTGGTTCGTACGTCGGCTTGCGTGCGGCCAGCACTAACAGCCTGGTTGATCTGGTCCAGTTCCACCGCGGGGGCGTTGACCCCCGAAACCCTCTCCAGGTATACTCCAGGTATGTGTTGATAGGCTTAAAATGAGAGTTGTCTGCACCATATATCTGGCATGGTCACCAATAGCTTGATTGATCAGAAAGCTGACCGCTGTTACTGCACGGAGGATCAAGCCTGTACTATTTCTTGTGCTGAATAACTTACCGATTTATTACCAATAATAATTTGAAGAATAAAGTCACAGTACTGTGACTGGAACAATACACACATAACCCGCACACAGGAGAAACGTATGACGACGTTTCGCTCCGTCTTGAACCATTGACTAGTGACTAGTCAGTGAGGCAAGTCTGACCGAAACGTTAATAAAGTTCTTGTGTGAAGGTGGTACCATATTCGTTCCTTTAGTTGACTCTGTCCTCATTGCCTTCGTAAGACTGAAGCAACGATATCTGCTCTTACCTGACACTATTTTATCTCTCTCTCTCTCTCTCTCTCTCTCTCTCTCTCTCTCTCTCTCTCTCTCTTTCTCTCTCTTTCTCTCTCTCCAAAGGAAATAAGTCACTGTGACTGACTCTTTTTGGTTATCCTCGGTAATTTACTCTGATAATTGTACTTATGTGTACCTGTGCCTTAATAAGATTACTCTCTCATTTTGTGTAGTGAGAGGCACCGGTGGTAGCGGCAGTAAGTGTGGTAGTAGCGGCAGTAGCGGCGGCAGTAAGTGTGGTAGTAGCGGTGGTAGTAGCGGCGGCAGTAAGTGTGGTAGTAGCGGTGGTAGTAGCGGCAGTAGCGGCGGCAGTAAGTGTGGTAGTAGCGGCGGCAGTAGCGGCGGCAGTAAGTGTGGTAGTAGCGGCGGCAGTAAGTGTGGTAGTAGCGGTGGTAGTAGCGGCAGTAGCGGCGGCAGTAAGTGTGGTAGTAGCGGCGGCAGTAAGTGTGGTAGTAGCGGCGGCAGTAGCAGCAGTAGCGGCGGCAGTAAGTGCGGTAGTAGCGGCAGTAGCGGCGGCAGTAAGTGTGGTAGTAGCGGCAGTAGCGGCGGCAGTCACGGTCCCGACTCTCGGGAACACCGACTCCGGAAAATGACAGATACTCGGAATATTTTAGAAAGATGTGTGTGCGTGTGTCGGCAGCCATTTCCAATAAGACTGTTGCTGGCTGACACATGTCTTATTGATGACAGGTCGCGCGTCTTTGCTCCTGAGAACCTCTATCTCCCGTCACCCCCTGTCCCTCACCCCAGCCCCAAACACCTCCCCACCATCCCCCTCTATTTTCCCAACCACACCCTACCTCCTCCCCCTTCCCTACCCCCTCCCATCTACTCACCTTCCAACCATCCACGTATTTGCATTTGTTCCTCTGATTGAGTCTTTCTGTGTGTGTGTGTTGGTAGTATTATTGTGCACGTGTGTGTATGTTGGTAGTATTAGTGTATGTGTGTTTTTGTGATAGTTTTGTGTTGTAGTTTTTGTGCTGTTTATGTTGGTAGTATTAGTTGTGTGTGTGTCTTGGATAGTGTTGGTTGTATTATTGTGCACGTGTGTGTATGTTGGTAGTATTAGTGTATGTGTGTGTGTCTATGTTGATAGTGTGTGTATGTTGGTAGTATTATTGTGCACGTGTGTGTATGTTGGTAGTATTAGTGTATGTGTGTGTGTCTATGTTGATAGTGTGTGTATGTTGGTAGTATTAGTGTATGTGTGTGTTGGTAATATCATTGTGTGTGAGTGCGTCATATCAGTGTGTGTAAGTGTGTGTTTGTGTGTGTGTGTGTTTGTGTGTGTGTGTGTGTGTGTGTGTGTGTGTGCGTAGCTACAGAAGCATAGTTATACCTGTGGTGTCCCGTCTTCAGTATTTTTATCGTATATTTTTGTCAAAATTTACCTATTGTTGTAACACTTAATACTTCCTCTTATAATTCATTACATTGGTCCACCACGTTCTTTGTGAAGACACATTTTTCTGTATCCCTTCGGCTCCACTTTCTCAATTTACAACTGAGGCCTCATGTCTTTTATAACCTTGTGGGGTCATCATTTCTCCTCTTTCAGCCAGCAATGACATTTTCAGTGTTACTCTAGTTTCCATTAGATTGCCTGTAATTGCTTCCGGGGGGTCACAATCTCCGCAGCCCGGTCCCAGTCCAGACTTCCTGACTGCTGGACTTACTGACCAGGGTTTTTATGCCCGCCGCCCGTAGTCAGCGCATCCACCACAACCCGGCTGAACAGGAACTGACTTTAAGAACTTGTCAAGTTCCCTCTTGAGGACAAGTAGGGCTCCTGATGCAGGAAGGAAGGCTGTTAAAGAGTCTGGGTCCCTTTACACTTAATGTGCTCCAGCTTTTCATTTGAGGGATCTTGCATAGTCTGCTAAGCATTTTGATTTTATATAGAGTGATTTCAGTGTGCACGTTTGGGATCAGAGCCTCCAGTATCTTCAGATGTAGTTTGTGTTTTCCCTCACCTCCAGTATCTTCCAAATGTAGTTTGTGTTTTTTCCCTCGCCTCCAGTATCTTAAAGATGTAGTTTGTGTTTTTCCTCACCTCCAGTATCTTCCAAATGTAGTTTGTGTTTTTTCCTCGCCTCCAGTATGTTCCAGATGTAGTTTGCTTTTTTTCCCTCGCCTCCAGTATCTTCCAGATGAAGTTTGTGTTTTTTTTCCTCGCCTCCAGTATCTTCCAGATGTAGTTTGCGTTTTTTTCCTCACCTCCAGTATCTTCCAGATGTAGTTTGCGTTTTTCCTCGCCTCCAGTATCTTCCAGATGTAGTTTGTGATTTTCCCTCGCCTTCAGTATCTTCCAGATGTAGTTTGTGTTTTTTCCCTCGCCTCCAGTATCTTCCAGATGTAGTTTGTGATTTTCCCTCGCCTCCAGTATCTTCCAGATGTAGTTTGTGTTTTTCCCTCGCCTCCAGTATCTTCCAGATGTAGTTTGTGTTTTTTCCCTCGCCTCCAGTATCTTCCAGATGTAGTTTGTGTTTTTCCCTCGCCTCCAGTATCTTCCAGATGTAGTTTGTGATTTTCCCTCGCCTCCAGTATCTTCCAGATGTAGTTTGTGTTTTTCCCTCGCCTCCAGTACCTTCCAGATGTAGTTTGTATTTTTTCCCTCGCCTCCAGTATCTTCCAGATGTAGTTTGTGTTTTCCTCGCCTCCAGTACCTTCAGATGTAGTTTGTGTTTCCTCGCTCAGTATCTTCCAGATGTAGTTTGTGTTTTTCCCTCGCCTCCAGTATCTTCCAGATCTAGTTTGTGTTTTTCCCTCGCCTCCAGTATCTTCCAGATGTAGTTTGTGATTTTCCCTCGCCTCCAGTATCTTCCAGATGTAGTTTGTGTTTTTTCCCTCGCCTCCAGTATCTTCCAGATGTAGTTTGTGATTTTCCCTCGCCTCCAGTATCTTCCAGATGTAGTTTGTGTTTTTCCCTCGCCTCCAGTATCTTCCAGATGTAGTTTGTGTTTTTTCCTCGCCTCCAGTATCTTCCAGATGTAGTTTGTGTTTTCCTCGCCTCCAGTATCTTCCAGATGTAGTTTGTGATTTTCCCTCGCCTCCAGTATCTTCCAGATGTAGTTTGTGTTTTTTCCTCGCCTCCAGTATCTTCCAGATGTAGTTTGTGATTTTCCCTCGCCTCCAGTATATTCCAGATGCAGTTTGTGTTTTTCCCTCGCCTCCAGTACCTTCCAGATGTAGTTTGTGTTTTTTCCCTCGCCTCCATTATCTTCCAGATGTAGTTTGTGTTTTTTCCCGCGCCTCCAGTATCTTCCAGATGTAGTTTGTGTTTTTCCCTCGCCTCCAGTATCTTCCAGATGTAGTTTGTGTTTTTCCCTCGCCTCCAGTATCTTCCAGATGTAGTTTGTGTTTTTCCCTCGCCTCCAGTATCTTCCAGATGTAGTTTGTGTTTTTCCTCGCCTCCAGTATCTTCCAGATGTAGTTTGTGTTTTTCCTCGCCTCCAGTATCTTCCAGATGTAGTTTGTGTTTTTCCTCGCCTCCAGTATCTTCCAGATGTAGTTTGTGTGTTTTCCCTCGCCTCCAGTATCTTCCAGATGTAGTTTGTGTTTTTCCCTCGCCTCCAGTATCTTCCAGATGTAGTTTGTGTTTTTTCCCTCGCCTCCAGTATCTTCCAGATGTAGTTTGTGTTTTTCCCTCGCCTCCAGTATCTTCCAGATGTAGTTTGTGTTTTTTCCCTCACCTCCAGTATCTTCCAGATGTAGTTTGTGTTTTTTTTCCTCGCCTCCAGTATCTTCCAGATGTAGTTTGTGTTTTTCCCTCGCCTCCAGTATCTTCCAGATGTAGTTTGTGTTTTTTCCCTCACCTCCAGTATCTTCCTGATGTAGTTTGTGTTTTTTTCCTCACCTCCAGTATCTTCCAGATGTAGTTTGTGTTTTTTCCCTCGCCTCCAGTATCTTCCAGATGTAGTTTGTGTTTTTTCCCTCACCTCCAGTATCTTCCAGATGAAGTTTGTGTTTTTTTCCTTGCTTCCAGTATCTTCCAGATGAAGTTTGTGTTTTTTTCCTCGCCTCCAGTATCTTCCAGATGAAGTTTGTGTTTTTTTCCTTGCCTCCAGTATCTTCCAGATGTAGTTTTTTTTTTTTTCCTCGCCTCCAGTATCTTCCAGATGAAGTTTGTGTTTTTTTCCTCGCCTCCAGTATCTTCCAGATGAAGTTTGGGTTTTTTTCCTTGCCTCCAGTATCTTCCAGATGTAGTTTGTGTTTTTTCCTTGCTTCCAGTATCTTCCAGATGAAGTTTGTGTTTTTTTCCCTCACCTCCAGTATCTTCCAGATGTAGTTTGTGTTTTTTTCCTTGCCTCCAGTATCTTCCAGATGAAGTTTGTGTTTTTTTCCTCGCCTCCAGTATCTTCCAGATTAAGTTTGTGTTTTTTTTCCTTGCCTCCAGTATCTTCCAGATGTAGTTTGTGTTTTTTCCTTGCTTCCAGTATCTTCCAGATGAAGTTTGTGTTTTTTTCCTCGCCTCCAGTATCTTCCAGATGAAGTTTGTGTGTTTTTTCCTTGCCTCCAGTATCTTCCAGATGAAGTTTGTGTGTTTTTTCCTTGCCTCCAGTATCTTCCAGATGAAGTTTGTGTTTTTTTCCTTGCCTCCAGTATCTTCCAGATATAGTATGTGATTTTTTTTTCGTCTATAGTATCTTCCAGGTGTAGGTATTTTCCCTCGCCTCCAGTATCTTCCAAGGAGTACGTTTAGTAAGACTTAAAGCGCTCTCAGTATCTTAGATACTTGACTGGGTTTATGCAAGTTGTGAAGGTTTTGTGTTCATTTTCCCGATCAGTAGTTTAGCTTCCTCTGAAGGGAACAGTTAGTGTACAGTTGTTACGGAGAGAGTGGGAATACCTGAGGCCTAGTGCCTTGTCTCGTCCCTGGCTTGCCATCTCATGTGTTGAAAGCCGTTGTGGTAACAACCTATCATCTTCCTTGCAGTTTTTTTTTCATTTCATAAGTCATACTATATCTAATGCAAAACAACCACAGAGGGAGTGGAATAATAGCTCTAGGCCTTTCGTGCTACAATCAGCACATCATCAGGAGCTTGCAGTGTTGCAGAAATGAGTAGGAAGCCCAGATAAACCACTCTTCATGAACGAATCTGCCTGGACTTCCTGCTCATTTCTGCAACATTGCAAGCTTCTGATGTGTTGATTGCAATACGAAAGGCCTAGAGCTGTCATTCAACTCCCCCCGTGGTTGTTTTGCATCTTTTTTATCGCTCGTTCTCCATTATTTCACTATATATAATATTAACTGTATGTTACCTTTTCTTATATACAAAAATCTGCTTTAAAGATGCATAAAAAATGCATAAAAAATCCGTCATTACATTTACTCTGTGTTGTATTAGCCTCATAACCTGCTCAATTTTTTTTCCGTACTTAAAAATCCGTAAATACAAAAAAAAATTCAGGGTCACTTTTCATGAATAATTCTGTTAGTATATGTTGTTGTTCCTCAGTTATCAAACTCTTCTTTGTCCCCTTCATTCCTTCTTATTATTAAATATTTGTGTTATGCATTTCAATTTCTTAGCTTTGTATTGTTTCTTTTTCTCAGTATTGCTTCTCCTCTCTCTCTAATTTATAATATTCCTTAGTTCTAGTCTTTTTTAAACTACATCTATATTAGTATCCAAAATATGTATGTATGTATATTTATCAGAATTTAGATTAAAAAAATACGTTAGGTAAAGTTAGGTTAGGTCTGGTTTTTAAGTTAGGTTAGGTTAGGTCTGGTTTTTAAGTTACGTTCGGTTAAGTCTGTTTTTTAAGTTACTTTTAGTCGGAAAATAAACTTTCTTGCATCATTGTTAATGAAAAAATATATCTGTAGAAATATTTTTTAGAAATGTCCAATTTTAAGGGTGCTCGGCCTATTCGGCAAGTTCGGCTTATTAGGCACTATATTATATATATATATATATATATATATATATATATATATATATATATATATATATATATATATATATATATATATATATATATATATATATATATATATATATATATATAAAGTTGTAATAAATGACTCGGTGAATAAAAACAAGTGAAGGGACTCTGCGTCCATATATATGTATTTTAAACACACCGGCCGCCTCCACAAAGGTAGAGTGACCCGAAAAAAAAGAAACACTTTCACTGTCACTCATTCAATGACTGTCTTGCCAGAAGCATGTTGACACCACAGTTCAGGTGACTCAACTAACTGTAACATCCCCGCCTCTCCTCCAGAGTGCAGCCACTCTACTTCCCACATTCATATATATGTACACCTATATTAAAATTACCAAAATTTTTATATACTGTGAAGTATTTCTCTCTTTTTGAGAATACACTGAGAACGGAAGTATATATATACTTGTAGAGGTATATATCACAGTATATACACATTTAATAACTTTATTACATATATTATGGTTTAAAATATCCTTGACTGGTGGTGTACATTTAACTTAGAGCCTTAATGTCCCTTGTACAGCCATTAGAACCGAAGCCCAATAATCCAACCCATCAGCTTACACTTTTAAATAAATATATACAAAATTACCTGAGCGTAATAAAAATATGATAACCGGTGGTGGCGCTATTAACGAGGGCAAATGTTACCGTAATTACGGGCCTCAAAAAACACACACCACAATTTATTTTCCAGTCGAAAATGGTGGGCGATGTGTTGTCCCCTAGTGGCCGGCAACTCCACAACTCTGGCGTGTTTGTGTTTAATTACCTATTTGCAATTGCTTTTTTTTTTAATTCCAGCAGAGGTATGTGGTGGTAAAAGAGACGTATAGCAACAGTAGGTCTTTTATTATTGCGACGTTTCACCTATATGAAGCTTGGTCAGGTACTTGATAAAGCCTTATGTGGTGGTGAAACGTGTTAAACGTGAGTCGTTTAGAAAACCCACATGTAGAATGAGACACTTGTGCAACGTTTGGGCACATATTTTTGTTAGTGGGTTTGGGTTTCAGAAGAACGTGCCTAGTATGGGGCAGTAGGCCTGCTGCAGTGTTCTTATGTGAAATTAGTTATATGTGATTTACCTTTTTTTTTTTAGTTATTGGAACACGCTGTGTAATTATTACATATTTACAGTTACTTATTTTAGCGGCCTTTATTTCAACCACCAAAGTTATTTTTATGCTGTTTTAAGTCAATTTCACTACGTACCTGTCCTCCAGATAGGACGTGTGTTTTCGCTTGTGTGCGCTCTATACCTCTATAAAAACATCTATTCTAGTTTAAGTTCAAAATGGACTCCATTGAAAACATATCGTAGAGTCTTTAAACATTGGTATCCCCAAGTTCATTGTTTAAGATAGATGATGTGTTGCTTCCTGGATCCTACTCCAGGAATGCTGCTCTCTAAACGAAAATGAAATCCTTAGCATTAGATCTTTCGCTCTCTCGTGCGTCGTCAAGAGCTTTGCAGCAGATAGGATGGGAAGAAAGTTTTTTTTTCTCAGTTTACAGTAATATATTACCATAGTCACTTGTTCTCCCTGTTGATGGTACCAGTGATGTCTCCCTCCCTGTCCAGTGTTATCTCTCACCCTCCCTTTCCAGAGTTATCTCTTACCCTCCCTGTCCAGAGTTATCTCTCACCCTCCCTGTCCAGAGTTATCTCTCACCCTCCCTGTCCAGAGTTATCTCTCACCCTCCCTGTCCAGAGTTATCTCTCACCCTCCCTGTCCAGAGTTATCTATCACCCTCCCTGTCCAGTGTTATCTCTCACCCTCCCTGTCCAGTGTTATCTATCACCCTCCCTGTCCAGTGTTATCTCTCACCCTCCCTGTCCAGAGTTATCTCTCACCCTCCCTGTCCAGAGTTATCTATCACCCTCCCTGTCCAGTGTTATCTCTACCCTCCCTGTCCAGTGTTATCTATCACCCTCCCTGTCCAGTGTTATCTCTCACCCTCCCTGTCCAGAGTTATCTCTCACCCTCCCTGTCCAGTGTTATCTTTCACCCTCCCTGTCCAGTGTTATCTATCACCCTCCCTGTCCAGTGTTATCTATCACCCTCCCTGTCCAGTGTTATCTCTCACCCTCCCTGTCCAGTGTTATCTCTCACCCTCCCTGTCCAGTGTTATCTCTCACTCTCCCTGTCCAGTGTTATCTCTCACCCTCCCTGTCCAGAGTTATCTCTCACCCTCCCTGTCCAGTGTTATCTCTCACCCTCCCTGTCCAGTGTTATCTCTCACCCTCCCTGTCCAGTGTTATCTCTCACCCTCCCTGTCCAGTGTTATCTCTCACCCTCCCTGTCCAGTGTTATCTTTCACCCTCCCTGTCCAGTGTTATCTTTCACCCTCCCTGTCCAGTGTTATCTATCACCCTCCCTGTCCAGTGTTATTTCTCACCCTCCCTGTCCAGTGTTATCTTTCACCCTCCCTGTCCAGTGTTATCTCTCACCCTCCCTGTCCAGTGTTATCTCTCACCCTCCCTGTCCAGTGTTATCTCTCACCCTCCCTGTCCAGTGTTATCTATCACCCTCCCTGTCCAGAGTTATCTCTCACCCTCCCTGTCCAGTGTTATCTCTCACCCTCCCTGTCCAGTGTTATCTCTCACCCTCTCTGTCCAGTGTTATCTATCACCCTCCCTGTCCAGAGTTATCTCTCACCCTCCCTGTCCAGTGTTATCTCTCACCCTCCCTGTCCAGTGTTCTCACCCTCTCTGTCCAGTGTTATCTATCACCCTCCCTGTCCAGAGTTATCTCTCACCCTCCCTGTCCAGTGTTATCTCTCACCCTCACTGTCCAGAGTTATCTCTCACCCTCCCTGTCCAGTGTTATCTCTCACCCTCCCTGTCCAGTGTTATCTCTCACCCTCCCTGTCCAGAGTTATCTCTCACCCTCCCTGTCCAGAGTTATCTCTCACCTTCCCTGTCCAGTGTTATCTCTCACCCTCCCTGTCCAGAGTTATCTCTCACCCTCCCTGTCCAGAGTTATATCTCACCCTCCCTGTCCAGTGTTATCTCTCACTCTCCCTGTCCAGAGTTATCTCTCACCCTCCCTGTCCAGTGTTATCTCTCACCCTCCCTGTCCAGAGTTATCTCTCACCCTCCCTGTCCAGAGTTATCTTCACCCTCCCTGTCCAGTGTTATCTCTCACCCTCCCTGTCCAGAGTTATCTCTCACCCTCCCTGTC
The DNA here is from genome assembly GCA_009830355.1 of Cherax destructor. NCBI lineage: Eukaryota > Metazoa > Arthropoda > Malacostraca > Decapoda > Parastacidae > Cherax > Cherax destructor. Next base: position 29,596 of record WNWK01001793.1, read on the forward strand.
CAGAGTTATCTCTCACCCTCCCTGTCCAGAGTTATCTCTCACCCTCCCTGTCCAGAGTTATCTCTCACCCTCCCTGTCCAGAGTTATCTCTCACCCTCCCTGTCCAGTGTTATCTCTCACTCTCCCTGTCCAGTGTTATCTCTCACTCTCCCTGTCCAGTGTTATCTCTCACCCTCCCTGTCCAGAGTTATCTCTCACCCTCCCTGTCCAGTGTTATCTATCACCCTCCCTGTCCAGTGTTATCTCTCACTCTCCTGTCCAGTGTTATCTCTCACCCTCCCTGTCCAGAGTTATCTCTCACCCTCCTGTCCAGTGTTATCTCTCACCCTCCCTGTCCAGTGTTATCTCTCACCCTCCCTGTCCAGTGTTATCTATCACCCTCCTGTCCAGTGTTATCTCTCACTCTCCCTGTCCAGTGTTATCTCTCACCCTCCCTGTCCAGAGTTATCTCTCACCCTCCCTGTCCAGTGTTATCTCTCACCCTCCTGTCCAGTGTTATCTCTCACCCTCCCTGTCTAGTGTTATCTATCACCCTCCTGTCCAGTGTTATCTCTCACCCTCCCTGTCCAGTGTTATCTTTCACCCTCCCTGTCCAGTGTTATCTCTCACCCTCCCTGTCCAGTGTTATCTCTCACCCTCCCTGTCCAGTGTTATCTATCACCCTCCCTGTCCAGAGTTATCTCTCACCCTCCCTGTCCAGTGTTATCTCTCACCCTCCCTGTCCAGTGTTATCTCTCACCCTCCCTGTCCAGTGTTATCTATCACCCTCCCTGTCCAGAGTTATCTCTCACCCTCCCTGTCCAGTGTTATCTCTCACCCTCACTGTCCAGAGTTATCTCTCACCCTCCCTGTCCAGTGTTATCTCTCACCCTCCCTGTCCAGTGTTATCTCTCACCCTCCCTGTCCAGAGTTATCTCTCACCCTCCCTGTCCAGAGTTATCTCTCACCCTCCCTGTCCAGTGTTATCTCTCACCCTCCCTGTCCAGAGTTATCTCTCACCCTCCCTGTCCAGTGTTATCTCTCACCCTCCCTGTCCAGTGTTATCTCTCACTATAATGATATCTTCCTTCCAGTGGTATTTCCCTCCCTTCCAGTGGTATTTCCCTCTCTTCCAGTGGTATTTCCCTCCCTTCCAGTGGTTTCTTCCTCCCTTCCAATGATATCTCCTTGCCTTTACAATGGTATCTCCCATTCAAGCGTATATCCCTCCTTTCCAGTGGTATCTCCTCTTTACAGTGGTATCTCATTCCCACTCAATCGAATATCCCTTCTCTCCAATGGTATCTCCTTCCATTTACAATGGTATGGATCTCCCCCTTCTCTATATCCCCTCTTCCTCTGGTATCTCCATCCGACTCCAGTGGTAGTTCTTTTCCACTCCAGTGGTATTTCTCTCCCATTCCAGTGGTATCTCATTAAGCCTCTTATGGTATCTTCTTTCCCCTCCAGTGGTGTTTCTTCCTCCCCACTTTCAGTAGTACCTCCACCTCCCACTGGAGGTCTCCGCCTCCCCTTCCTGCCTCTCGTCTTAATCTTGGGAGGTCAGCGTCGGTGCTCCTAAACTTGATGGCTGCTCCCCTCGACTGAGCAACCTGGATTAACCGGTTTATGATCCCGCCCGCCCCAGCCTCTTCATAACCACGAGGGGAACATTACCCGCGCTTTTACCACGCTATCCCGCCTTTTTTTTCATTTGTTGCCTTCATTACCACCTTTATTATTTTGGTTTTCTTCGTTTTCTTGTTTTTTTTTCTGATTGATATTTGGTCAGTTCAATGGCAAGGCAATTTCCCGCCCTTTTATGTTACTTTTTTGCGCATTTACTCGATTTTTCCCGCGTTTTTACTAGACTTTCCCGCGCTTTTACCAGATTTTCCCGCGCTTTTAGCGTCATTACCAGGGGTCGTTTTTCAGAGCTTTGCCAGACTTTTCCCGTACTCTTCTATGCACTTTAGGACCCAAACTTTTACTGGTTCTCCCATACTTTTATGCGTTTGTTTCATTACCAAGGCAGCTGCGTGCGCCCGTGATGTTTGTTCGTGCACTGCAAACTCTTTCATGAGAAGCATTGCTCTACCCTGGGGGGTGTAAGACTTATTTCAGTCTTAATTTATTTAATATGGGATCTAACTCAAGTGCAAATTTTGGGACTTATAGCCTCGAAGTGGATAAAAAGGCTTCAATACTTGCTTCAGTCTTAATTTAATAATATGGGGTCCACCTCTTTCAGTCTTAATTTTATAATATGGGGTCCAACTCAGTGCAAATTGTGGGACCCACAGCCTCGGAGAAGTGGATAAAAAGATTCAAGGAAAAATATTTGGATTTCTTCATGAAATCATCTGAATATTCCACTTCCCCAACTACCCCATTTTTTTTACCAATAGTATATTTTATTACATAATATGGTACACAAGACTTAAAGGATACATTGTTGGTTCAAAAATGGCATATATAAAAGATAAGGTTTGAGGGACACATTTCAAGAACATATTCCTAAGTGTTTGTCAAAAATCACAATATATATTATATTATTATTGTTGTATATCTCAATAATATTTAGTTTCTTTACTATTTCAGTTTTACTCTTTAGTTTCTTGTTTTAAATACAAAAAAGAATCACACTTAGTGTATTTAATTTTATTTTGTGTCCATTAATAAGTGAACAGTTTTAGAATTTAGTGTAACGGTTTCAAGAGGAATTATAATAATTATAATAACAATCATGGGGAAATAAATGGAAATAAGTCTGTTTGTCTGACTTTTATGGGTCATTCTGGTGGGTAATTTACACATATTACTATGTATGATCATTTGTGTAACTGTATATGTATACCTGTACCTAAATATATTTATTAATATTAATATAATAATAATAATAATAATAATCTTTATTTTTACAAGTACATGTACAATGTATACAGCCCATAGCTGACAGCAGTGACAAAGGTTATTATGTTTGATTCAGGAAGGGAAGGGGAAGCTTCAGTTCCTGGGTTAAAGAGCCCTTCACCTGCATCAAGGGACGCCTCGTGATGGGGTTCCTAAAGGAAGGAGAGGTGAGGCTTCAGTTCCTGGGTTAAAGAGCCCTTCACCGGCATCAAGGGAGACCTCGTGATGGGGTTACTAAAGGAAGGGAGGTGAGGCTTCAGTTCCTAAAGGAACTTCCTCACCTCACCTCCCCTTCCTAAAGGAAGGGGAGGTGAGGCTTCAGTTCCTGGGTTAAAGAGCACTTCACCGGCATCAAGGGACGCCTCGTGATGGGGTTCCTAAAGGAAGGGAGGTGAGGCTTCAGTTCCTGGGTTAAAGAGCTCTTCACCGGCATCAAGGGACGCCTCGTGATGGGGTTCCTAAAGGAAGGGAGGTGAGGCTTCAGTTCCTGGGTTAAAGAGCCCTTCACCGGCATCAAGGGACGCCTCGTGATGGGGTTCCTAAAGTAATATTTAGTTTCCTGCTGTTTCAGAGTATTTTTGTCAGCACACCCCAGCGTCTGCCCTTCACCAAGTTTGGCGACCTAACTTTGCACAAAATACTGCCAAACAGCGAGGCACATTTTGAGGCGGGTCGTATGGGGCTTCGACACTGAAGGTGAATCATGGGGTATGAAAGATAAAAGTGGCGGAGAATCATGGGGTATGAAAGATAAAAGTGACGGAGAATCATGGGGTATGAAAGATAAAAGTGGCGGAGAATCATGGGGTATGAAAGATAAAAGTGGCGGAGAATCATGGGGTATGAAAGATAGAAGTGGCAGTGAATCATGGGGTATGAAAGATAAAAGTGGCGGAGAATCATGGGGTATGAAAGATAAAAGTGGCGGAGAATCATGGGGCATGGAAGATAAGGGATGAATCATGGGGTATGAAAGATAAAAGTGGTGAATCATGGGGTACGGGAGATATAAGTGGTGAATCATGTTCTATGGTAGGTAAATGTGGTAAAACATGGGGCATGGAAGATAAGGGATGAATCATGGGGTATGAAAGATAAAAGTAGTGGTGAATCATAGGTTATGAAATTTAAAAATGGTGAATCATGAGGAATGATATATAAAAGTGGAGGCGAATCATGGGTTATAGTAGATAAACGTGGTGAATTGTGGAAGATAGTGGAGGTGAATCATGGGGTATGGAAGATACAGGTGGTGAATCATGGGGTATGGGAGATAATTGATGGTGAATTATGGGGTATGGAAGATACAGGTGGTGAATCATGGGGTATGGGAGATAATTGATGGTGAATTATGGGGTATGGAAGATACAGGTGGTGAATCATGGGGTATGGGAGATAAGTGATGGTGAATTATGGGGTATGGAAGATACAGGTGTTGAATTATGAGGAATGGGAGATGAAACTGATGAATAATGACGGTATAGAATATAAAAGTGATGGTGAATCACGGAGTATGGGAGATACAAGTGATGGTGAGGGGGGAAGTACGTTCTTTGTCTTAGGGCCCCTAGCTTCCCCTCTGAGGGGTCAAGCAGGGGTCGTGACCCAACATGACCTGAAGGGATGACAAGCAGCTTAGTGGTGGGGTGGCTGCTCCACCCTCTCTCACCACTACTCTCACACACCATAAACAAAAAAGATTGTAAGAATGTTTTACTTGGCATGGCTTGAGGCGTGTCATGGGGGATTAGGTTAGGTAAGGTTAGGTTTAGTTAAGGTTAGTTTAGATTAGGTTAGGTTAGTTTTTGTTAGATTAGATTAGGTTAGATTAGGTTAAGTTAGGTAAGGTTCGTCAGGAAACAGGACAAGTGTTTCCTGACGCAGGTCTTAGTCATATGATGACCAGAAGCTGGAGTTTTTGGTCATCTGACAGAGGCCTTCCACTGGCTTACCCCTCCACCCCTTTAAAAATTATGGTGTCATGGGGAAGCCTTCACGTCGAGCCTTTATGATTAGAAAGCTTCTGTGAGAAACTTTCACTTGGAACTTTCATTGCACCTCTGTAGGTATGTTGACAATGGTATAAAATAGCGACACGTTGATGAGTAAGACATTTGCAGTATTTGGGTTTCTTTAGTGTTGAAACGTTTCGCCCACACAGTAGGCTTGTTGTGTCATATAAGAGGCAGCAGGAGTATCAGCGAAGTAAAGATGTGGTCAAGACTGAGGGACTAACCACCTCAAATACTATTTTTCCAAGGTTGATGGACTGATTTCATCTTTACTTCGCTGCTGCTCCTCCTGATTCTGTATTTGACTGAAGAAACGTACTGAATAGGCGAAACGTTTCAGCAATAAAGATGCCCAACTGTTGCACATGTCTTTCTGTAATAATATTGGTAGAATTACCGACAATATGTTAAGTAAAAGGACACAAATGCAACTAATGTGACATTTTATTGTGGCAACGTTTCGTAACGGCTTGAAAAAGCTCCTGGAGAGCGAAACGTTGCCACAATAAAATGTCACATTAGTTGTATTTGTGTCCTTTTACTTAACATGTCTTTCTCTTCGACCTCTATAGGGAGCCTATTAAGGCACCATTTATAGAAATCTTTCATAGGAGACCTCCATAGGGAACCTTCATATTAATCCTTCATAGGAATACTGTATAGAACTTTCATAGGAAACCTCAGTGGCAGACAACTAACTCAATAACTTCAAGAGAAGTCTGGCTCCAGTTCGGTGCCCAGGTGAGAGAAAGAACCTCGATGTCTGTTTTCTCTCAATCCCTTGAACGTAAGAAAGGAGAAGCACCGCAGCAGGCCCACTGGCCCATACTAGGCAGGTCCTTCTCAAACCCAAACACTAACAGTATTTGCCCAGCCCATGTTCAATGCTATCCAAGGAATAAGCATGTTCAGTCTTACCTCCTCGATGTGAACACATCCTGGAAGAACGGCAGACTGACGTGGCACTATACAAGTGCATCGCCTCGACACCTGCATTCTATTTATGTTAGCAGGATGGTGCTGTTCATTATAGGAAAGAGCTTAAGTATAGGGAATTGGAACACTGATACAACTTTGTCTCGATAGGATCAGAAACCCTTGGTCTCGCAGAAAGAGGCATAAGTTTTCTCAAAGAATTTGGTGCCAGGCTTATCGATAAAGCTGGAGACCGAAACACCGCCACCTTTCTGTTCTAGTTCGTCAGTGTGGAGAGTTTAGAGGGAAAAATGCTTGCGGCATCCTTGGTTCCCTTCCAGTCTTGGAGGAGTTATATCTGGAGTATACATGGAGGGTGTTTCGAGGGTCAATGCCCCCGCGGTCCTGTCCATGAGCAGGCCTTGTTGAAGAGTTCCACAGGCTAATCTAAATGCTGTTACACTGCATGTGTATACGTGTATGTGTGTGTACTCACCTAGTTGTGGTTGCAGGGGTCGATTTACAGCTCCTGGCTCCGCCTCTTCACTGGCAGCTACTGGGTCACTCTTCCTGCTTCATGAGCTTTATCATACCTCTTCTTAAAGATATGTAGTCTGTTGTGTGTTTTTGTGGCTGTAATCAGTTGTGTGTTTGTGTGGCTCTGTGTGTGTGCGTGTGTGTGTCTGTGTGCACTAATAAGTAATGAAAAATTAGGTGGTAGAAGAAATTATTCAGACAGCATAAAGAAGAAAATGTCAATTTTTTTCTGCCATTGAAGGATTGTTATTATTTCTCTGAGGCCATGAGTTCCTAAGCAGTCTGTCCTCCACCTTATTTTACGGAGCGTGTCAAAATTCATGCTGGTAATTTAATAACTGATAAAGCTCGCTGAGCAGGCGTGGTCACCCAATTTGTTCCGAGAATGAGCTATGTTTCCTGACTCAAAATCATAACGCGATTGTAAGCAAACCACGGATTCTAGACCCACCCGTACCGTGGTTTGAGTTAATGTCGTTCCAGTTCCTTGAATCAAGAGCCCTTCATCAGCATGAAGGGACCGTGAACGCAGCAGTTTGGAATATAAGTGAATGAATGCATTTTACGGTAATTGGCAAATTGAGCTAGTTAGCGGCTTGTTTGATTATTTTGCCCGCTGTGGCAATTACCTGCACTGTTGATTTGACGAGAATATTTTTTGGTTAGGAAATGATATCGGTTTTATCGTGTAAAGTATGAACTGTTAATTGGACAGGTGAATATATATTCATTTAACTTTAATTATTCAGCCAGGGTGAGTGATGTGAGTAATGTTATTGTGTGGTTGTAGTCTGTTGTGTGTGTGTGGTTGTAGTCTGTTGTGTGTGTGTGTGTGGTTGTAGTCTGTTGTGTGTGTTTGTAGTCTGTTGTGTGTGTGTGTGTGGTTGTAGTCTGTTTTGTGTGTGTGTGTGGTTGTAGTCTGTTTTGTGTGTGTGTGTGTGTGTGGTTGTAGTCTGTTGTGTGTGTGTGTGTGGTTGTAGTCTGTTTTGTGTGTGTGTGTGTGTGTGGTTGTAGTCTGTTGTGTGTGTGTGTGTGGTTGTAGTCTGTTTTGTGTGTGTGTGTGGTTGTAGTCTGTTTTGTGTGTGTGTGTGTGTGTGGTTGTAGTCTGTTGTGTGGTGTGTGTGGTTGTAGTCTGTTTGTGTGTGTGTGTGTGTGTGGTTGTAGTCTGTTGTGTGTGTGTGTGTGGTTGTAGTCTGTTGTGTGTGTTTGTAGTCTGTTGTGTGTGTGTGTGTGGTTGTAGTCTGTTTTGTGTGTGTGTGTGGTTGTAGTCTGTTGTGTGTGTTTGTAGTCTGTTGTGTGTGTGTGTGTGGTTGTAGTGTGTTGTGTGTGTGTGTGTGGTTGTAGTCTGTTGTGTGTGTTTGTAGTCTGTTGTGTGTGTGTGTGTGGTTGTAGTCTGTTGTGTGTGTGTGTTGTGTTGTTGTGTGTAGTCTGTGTGTGTGTGTTGTTTGTGTGTGTGTTGTAGTCTGTTTTGTGTGTGTGTGTGTGTGGCTGTAGTATGTTGTGTGTGTGTGGCTGTAGTCTATTATGTGTGTGTGTGTGTGGTTGTAGTCTGTTGTGTGTGTTTGTAGTCTGTTGTGTGTGTGTGTGTGGTTGTAGTCTGTTTTGTGTGTGTGTGTGTGTGGCTGTAGTATGTTGTGTGTGTGTGGCTGTAGTCTATTATGTGTGTGTGTGTGTGGTTGTAGTCTGTTGTGTGTGTTTGTAGTCTGTTGTGTGTGTGTGTGTGTGGTTGTAGTCTGTTTTGTGTGTGTGTGTGTGTGGCTGTATTATGTTGTGTATGTGTGGCTGTAGTCTATTATGTGTGTGTGTGTGTGGTTGTAGTCTGTTGTGTGTGTTTGTAGTCTGTTGTGTGTGTGTGTGTGGTTGTAGTCTGTTGTGTGTGTGTGTGTGGTTGTAGTCTGTTGTGTGTGTTTGTAGTCTGTTGTGTGTGTGTGTGTGGTTGTAGTCTGTTGTGTGTGTGTGTGTGGTTGTAGTCTGTTGTGTGTGTGTGTGTGTGGTTGTAGTCTGTTTTGTGTGTGTGTGTGTGTGGCTGTAGTATGTTGTGTGTGTGTGGCTGTAGTCTATTATGTGTGTGTGTGGTTGTAGTCTGTTGTTTTTGTGTGTGTGGCTGTAGTCTGTTGTGTGTGTTTGTGTGGCTGTAGTCTGTTGTGTGTGTGAATGTAGTCTGTTGTGTGTGACTGTAGTCTGTTGTGTGTGACTGTAGTCTGTTGTGTGTGTGAATGTAGTCTGTTGTGTGTGACTGTAGTCTGTTGTGTGTGTGACTGTAGTCTGTTGTGTGTGTGACTGTAGTCTGTTGTGTGTGTGACTGTAGTCTGTTGTGTGTGTGAATGTAGTCTGTTGTGTGTGACTGTAGTCTGTTGTGTGTGTGAATGTAGTCTGTTGTGTGTGACTGTAGTCTGTTGTGTGTGTGACTGTAGTCTGTTGTGTGTGTGAATGTAGTCTGTTGTGTGTGACTGTAGTCTGTTGTGTGTGTGACTGTAGTCTGTTGTGTGTGTGAATGTAGTCTGTTGTGTGTGACTGTAGTCTGTTGTGTGTGTGAATGTAGTCTGTTGTGTGTGACTGTAGTCTGTTGTGTGTGTGACTGTAGTCTGTTGTGTGTGTGAATGTAGTCTGTTGTGTGTGACTGTAGTCTGTTGTGTGTGTGACTGTAGTCTGTTGTGTGTGTGACTGTAGTCTGTTGTGTGTGTGACTGTAGTCTGTTGTGTGTGTGAATGTAGTCTGTTGTGTGTGACTGTAGTCTGTTGTGTGTGACTGTAGTCTGTTGTGTGTGTGACTGTAGTCTGTTGTGTGTGTGAATGTAGTCTGTTGTGTGTGACTGTAGTCTGTTGTGTGTGTGACTGTAGTCTTGTGTTGTGTGTTATTTTAGTCTGTTGTGTGTGTGACTGTAGTCTGTTGTGTGTGTGAATGTAGTCTGTTGTGTGTGACTGTAGTCTGTTGTGTGTGTGAATGTAGTCTGTTGTGTGTGTGGCTGTAGTCTGTTGTGTGTGTGGCTGTAGTCTGTTGTGTGTGTGGCTGTAGTCTGTTGTGTGTGTGACTGTAGTCTGTTGTGTGTGAATATTTTCTGCTGTGGTAATATTATTATTATTATATTCGTTGGGAAGCGCTAAGTTCGTAAAGGTTATAATAGCGCCTGGAGAAAGAGAGGTAATCAGATTTGCTTACATGGGAGAATTGCTCAAATTCCTTGGATCAAGTGTTCTTTGCTGGTATCAAGGCGCGTCTTCCCTTGAAGTTTGGTAAGCATAATTCTTAGCAAACTATTTATTCTTCTGTATTTGTTTTCGTATTTATTTTTCTGGCACTAGATTTCTCATATTTATTCATTTTTTTAAAAGTTCTCCATTCTTGAACAGTCATCTTTGTATCCTTTCTTATTGTCCCTTTAATTGTCCACTTATTGAGGAATATAAAGATAGTATAATAACCTATGTGACACGTTGATATATCTTATTAATGAAAATAGGATACCAGAATTGTAGATATAAATCCAGATATACTCCTGTTAACCCTTTTGGGGCCTAGTTGCTAGGCCTCATGTGTAATACTCTTGCGCTACCGTCCACACGATGGATATGGTGTGCACAATAAACTAGCCACTTCGGTGGTAAAATCTAAAATGTAAATCTTCCGTTCTTTCCTTCATATATTCTTGATTTTTTTTCCTTCTTGCGCCGTCCCTTTCCTCTTCCTTTCTTGCCACCTTTTATTATTGCCCTTACTCTTCTTATCTCATCCCTCCCCACTCCCTCATCTTCCCTCCCTACTGGCTAGGATCTAAGCTGTGGCCTGGCATATACACTGGAGCTTTTCTTTTATCACCAAACCTTGTTTGTCTTTATGTTTAAACCTTTGGTCCGTCCCAGGCTGTTGCTTGTGTTCTGATACAAGTATCACCACCACCAGGGTCGTCCCAGGCTGTTGCTTGTGTTCTGATACAAGTATCACCACCACCAGGGTCGTCCCAGGCTGTTGCTTGTGTTCTGATACAAGTATCACCACCACCAGGGTCGTCCCAGGCTGTTGCTTGTGTTCTGATACAAGTATCACCACCACCAGGGTCGTCCCAGGCTGTTGCTTGTGTTCTGATACAAGTATCACCACCACCAGGGTCGTCCCAGGCTGTTGCTTGTGTTCTGATACAAGTATCACCACCACCAGGGTCGTCCCAGGCTGTTGCTTGTGTTCTGATACAAGTATCACCACCACCAGGGTCGTCCCAGGCTGTTGCTTGTGTTCTGATACAAGTATCACCACCACCAGGGTCGTCCCAGGCTGTTGCTTGTGTTCTGATACAAGTATCACCACCACCAGGGTCGTCCCAGGCTGTTGCTTGTGTTCTGATACAAGTATCACCACCACCAGGGTCGTCCCAGGCTGTTGCTTGTGTTCTGATACAAGTATCACCACCACCAGGGTCGTCCCAGGCTGTTGCTTGTGTTCTGATACAAGTATCACCACCACCAGGGTCGTCCCAGGCTGTTGCTTGTGTTCTGATACAAGTATCACCACCACCAGGGTCGTCCCAGGCTGTTGCTTGTGTTCTGATACAAGTATCACCACCACCAGGGTCGTCCCAGGCTGTTGCTTGTGTTCTGATACAAGTATCACCACCACCAGGGTCGTCCCAGGCTGTTGCTTGTGTTCTGATACAAGTATCACCACCACCAGGGTCGTCCCAGGCTGTTGCTTGTGTTCTGATACAAGTATCACCACCACCAGGGTCGTCCCAGGCTGTTGCTTGTGTTCTGATACAAGTATCACCACCACCAGGGTCGTCCCAGGCTGTTGCTTGTGTTCTGATACAAGTATCACCACCACCAGGGTCGTCCCAGGCTGTTGCTTGTGTTCTGATACAAGTATCACCACCACCAGGGTCGTCCCAGGCTGTTGCTTGTGTTCTGATACAAGTATCACCACCACCAGGGTCGTCCCAGGCTGTTGCTTGTGTTCTGATACAAGTATCACCACCACCAGGGTCGTCCCAGGCTGTTGCTTGTGTTCTGATACAAGTATCACCACCACCAGGGTCGTCCCAGGCTGTTGCTTGTGTTCTGATACAAGTATCACCACCACCAGGGTCGTCCCAGGCTGTTGCTTGTGTTCTGATACAGTATCACCACCACCAGGGTCGTCCCAGGCTGTTGCTTGTGTTCTGATACAAGTATCACCACCACCAGGGTCGTCCCAGGCTGTTGCTTGTGTTCTGATACAAGTATCACCACCACCAGGGTCGTCCCAGGCTGTTGCTTGTGTTCTGATACAAGTATCACCACCACCAGGGTCGTCCCAGGCTGTTGCTTGTGTTCTGATACAAGTATCACCACCACCAGGGTCGTCCCAGGCTGTTGCTTGTGTTCTGATACAAGTATCACCACCACCAGGGTCGTCCCAGGCTGTTGCTTGTGTTCTGATACAAGTATCACCACCACCAGGGTCGTCCCAGGCTGTTGCTTGTGTTCTGATACAAGTATCACCACCACCAGGGTCGTCCCAGGCTGTTGCTTGTGTTCTGATACAAGTATCACCACCACCAGGGTCGTCCCAGGCTGTTGCTTGTGTTCTGATACAAATATCACCACCACCAGGGTCGTCCCAGGCTGTTGCTTGTGTTCTGATACAAGTATCACCACCACCAGGGTCGTCCCAGGCTGTTGCTTGTGTTCTGATACAAGTATCACCACCACCAGGGTCGTCCCAGGCTGTTGCTTGTGTTCTGATACAAGTATCACCACCACCAGGGTCGTCCCAGGCTGTTGCTTGTGTTCTGATACAAGTATCACCACCACCAGGGTCGTCCCAGGCTGTTGCTTGTGTTCTGATACAAGTATCACCACCACCAGGGTCGTCCCAGGCTGTTGTTTGTGTTCTGATACAAGTATCACCACCACCAAAGATAATCCTGGTGTATTGGCTTTAGGAGGCCATGTAACCCTCTGCAAAAAAATAGCATTATTATTATTATTATTATTATTATTATTATTATTATTATTATTATTATATTCCTGTAGAAGAGCTAAATCCTCATTGGAAATAGGTGGTAACCGGATTTGCTCCAGGAAGGGAAGGGAAGGGTGGTTTAAATTCTTCAAACCAAGAGCCCTTTACCAGCATCAAGGCACCCTCCCTCTCCTTGAATGGTCCTCTCGCAATAGTTCTTGGTCAAAGTACTCTAAATATCACAACAACTACCACTTCTACTATTATTACTGGTACTGCTACTACTAATATTACTACTACTATTATTGCTGCTACTACTACTACTACTACTACTACTAACTTCCCAAGAGATCGCACTATCCCAATAGATTGCTCTTTCCCAATAGATAGGGGATATTGTGGTGGAGAAAATATATCGGGGTTGTGGGAGCGGGACTGTGCCGGGGAATGTAAGGGTGGGATTGTCTCTAATAACATGGGACTTAATCCTAATTCTTGACCCTGGGTGGCGGCCATCTGTGTGGCGGCCCGTCGCCCTTAATGCCTCGCTACCCTACTTGGATTATGTAGCACAAGAGGTGTGTGTGTGCGTGTGTGCTGGTAATATTAATGTTTGTGGTGGTGGTGGTATTGGTTTGTGTGTGTGTATGTATGTTTTTAGTATTAATGTTTGTGTGTGTGTATGTATGTTGGTATTATTAGTGTGTGTGTGTGTATGTTGGTAGTAGTAGTAGTGTGTGTGTGTGTTTAGGTTGGTAGTATTGGTGTGTGTGAGTTTGTAGTATTGGTGTGTGTGTTGGTAATGTTAGTGTGTGGTGGTAGTATTGGTTTGAGCGTATATACTTATATTTTTAGTATTGAATGTGTGTGTGTGTGTTGGTAGTATTAGTGTGTGTGTGTGTGTGTTGGTAGTATTGTATGTGTGTGTGTGTTGATAGTATTAGTGTGTGTGTGTGTGTTGATAGTATTAGTGTGTGTGTGTGTGTTGGTAGTATTAGTGTGTGTGTGTGTGTTGGTAGTATTAGTGTGTGTGTGTGTGTTGGTAGTATTAGTGTGTGTGTGTGTGTTGGTAGTATTAGTGTGTGTGTGTGTGTTGGTGGTGGGTGTTAACAGTGGTATATACACTGTAACACTGTGAGAGTGTTTTACAGTGGTATATACACTGTAACACTGTGAGAGTGTTTTACAGTGGTATATACACTGTAACACTGTGAGAGTGTTTTACAGTGGTATATACACTGTAACACTGTGAGAGTGTTTTACAGTGGTATATACACTGTAACACTGTGGGAGTGTTTTACAGTGGTATATACACTATAACACTGTGGGAGTGTTTTACAGTGGTATATACACTGTAACACTGTGAGAGTGTTTTACAGTGGTATATACACTGTAACACTGTGAGAGTGTTTTACAGTGGTATATACACTGTAACACTGTGGGAGTGTTTTACAGTGGTATATACACTGTAACACTGTGAGAGTGTTTTACAGTGGTATATACACTGTAACACTGTGAGAGTGTTTTACAGTGGTATATACACTGTAACACTGTGGAGTGTTTTACAGTGGTATATACACTGTAACACTGTGAGAGTGTTTTACAGTGGTATATACACTGTAACACTGTGAGTGTTTTACAGTGGTATATACACTGTAACACTGTGAAGTGTTTTACAGTGGTATATACACTGTAACACTGTGAGAGTGTTTTACAGTGGTATATACACTGTAACAATGTGAAGTGTTTTACAGTGGTATATACACTGTAACACTGTGAGGTGTTTTACAGTGGTATATACACTGTAACACTGTGAAGTGTTTTACAGTGGTATATACACTGTAACACTGTGAGTGTTTCAGGTATATACACTGTAACACTGTGGAGTGTTTTACAGTGGTATATACACTGTAACACTGTGAAGTGTTTTACAGTGGTATATACACTGTAACACTGTGAAGTGTTTACAGTGGTATATACACTGTAACACTGTGAGAGTGTTTTACAGTGGTATATACACTGTAACACTGTGAGAGTGTTTTACAGTGGTATATACACTGTAACACTGTGGGAGTGTGTGGGCTAATACAGTTTCACTCAGTTGTCTTATGTACGCTTGTCTAGGTACATAATTATCTCCGCGGAAACTCTCCCGTGTTGTAGTGACTCGTGCTGTGTGATCACAGGTGATTCTTCTTATTACGTTAAACTCGTAGTGATCATTCAGCACCTGGGTAATGAGAGGTAATCACGTTTGATCAATGGAAGGGTAGCTCCAATTCCTTGGATCAAAAGTACTTCTTAACGTCAAATGATTTGTAATAATGTTGGTAGAATTACCGACAATATGTTAGGTAAAAGGACACAAGTGCAACTAATGTGACATTTTATTGTGGCAACGTTTCGCTCTCCAGGAACTTTGTCAAACTTGACAAAGCTCCTGGAGAGCGAAACGTTGCCACAAAAAATGTCACATTAGTTGCATTTGTGTACTTTTAACTAACATCAAATGAGTCCCTTGAAGGGAGAGTCAAAGAAAGCCTCGCAATGTTAGTCTTACGTAATAATTTTATCCTGCTGACTGGACTGTGTGGGGGATGCTACATTACATCCATGGGGTGGAGCTAAACCCATAGGGGTCATACAGCGCCGGGAGAATTGGAGGCAATCAGGTTCGATCAGTGTTGGGGGTCATCTGTCTGCTGGAGGCTGTGTTGGAGGTCGTCTGTTTGCTGGTGTTTGAGGTTGTCTGATGGATGGTGTGTTGGAGGTCGTCTGTTTGATGGTGTTGGAGCGTGTGTTGGAGGTTGTCTGTTTGCTGGAGTGTCTTAAAGGTTGTCTGCTGGAGGGTGTGTTGGAGGTTGTCTGCTTGAGGGTGTGTTGGAGGTCATCTGCTGGGTGTGTTGGAGGTCGTCTGCTGGAGGGTGTGTTGGAAGTTGTCTGCTGGAGGGAGGGTGTGTTGGAGGTCGTCTGCTGGAGGGTGTGTTGGAGGTCGTCTGCTGGAAGGTGTGTTGGAGGTTGTCCACTGGAGGGTGTGTTGGAGGTTGTGTGTTGGAGGTCGTCTGTCTGCTGGAGGGTGTGTTGGAGGTCGTTTGCTGGAGGGTGTGTTGGAGGTCGTTTGTTGGAGGGTGTGTTGAAGGTTGTGTGTTGGAGGTCGCTTGTCTGCTGGAGGGTGTGTTGGAGGTCGCTTGTCTGCTGGAGAGAGTGTTGGAGGTCGCTTGTCTGCTGGAGAGTGTTGGAGGACGCTTGTCTGCTGGAGAGAGTGTTGGAGGTCGCTTGTCTGCTGGAGAGAGTGTTGGAGGTCGCTTGTCTGCGGAGAGTGTTGAGGACGCTGCTCTGGAAGTGTTGGAGGTCGCTTGTCTGCTGGAGAGAGTGTTGGAGGTCGCTTGTCTGCTGGAGAGAGTGTTGGAGGTCGCTTGTCTGCTGGAGAGTGTTGGAGGACGCTTGTCTGCTGGAGAGAGTGTTGGAGGTCGCTTGTCTGCTGGAGAGTGTTGGAGGTCGCTTGTCTGCTGGAGAGTGTTGGAGGACGCTTGTCTGCTGGAGAGAGTGTTGGAGGTCGCTTGTCTGCTGGAGAGTGTTGGAGGTCGCTTGTCTGCTGGAGAGTGTTGGAGGTCGCTTGTCTGCTGGAGAGAGTGTTGGAGGTCGCTTGTCTGCTGGAGAGTGTTGGAGGTCGCTTGTCTGCTGGAGAGTGTTGGAGGTCGCTTGTCTGCTGGAGAGAGTGTTGGAGGTCGCTTGTCTGCTGGAGAGAGTGTTGGAGGTCGCTTGTCTGCTGGAGAGAGTGTTGGAGGCGCTTGTCTGCTGGGAGTGTTGGAGTCGCTTGCTGCTGGAGAAGTGTTGGAGGTCGCTTGTCTGCTGGAGAGTGTTGGAGGTCGCTTGTCTGCTGGAGAGTTTGAGCGCTTGCTGCTGGAGAGTGTTGGAGGTCGCTTGTCTGCTGGAGAGTGTTGGAGGTCGCTTGTCTGCTGAGAGAGTGTTGGAGGTCGCTTGTCTGCTGGAGAGTGTTGGAGGTCGCTTGTCTGCTGGAGAGAGTGTTGGAGGTCGCTTGTCTGCTGGAGAGTGTTGGAGGTCGCTTGTCTGCTGGAGAGTGTTGGAGGCGCTTGTCTGCTGGAGAGAGTTTGGAGGTCGTTTGTCTGCTGGAGAGAGTGTTGGAGGTCGTTTGTCTGCTGGAGAGAGTGTTGGAGGTCGCTTGTCTGCTGGAGAGAGTGTTGGAGGTCGCTTGTCTGCTGGAGAGATGTTGAGGTCGCTTGTCTGCTGGAAGTGTTGGAGGTCGCTTGTCTGCTGGAGAGAGTGTTGGAGGTCGCTTGTCTGCTGGAGAGTGTTGGAGGTAGCTTGTCTGCTGGAGAGAGTGTTGGAGGACGCTTGTCTGCTGGAGAGAGTGTTGGAGGTCGCTTGTCTGCTGGAGATGTTGGAGGTCGCTTGTCTGCTGGAGAGAGTGTTGGAGGTCGCTTGTCTGCTGGAGAGTGTTGGAGGTCGCTTGTCTGCTGGAGAGAGTGTTGGAGGTCGCTTGTCTGCTGGAGAGTGTTGGAGGTCGCTTGTCTGCTGGAGAGTGTTGGAGGTCGCTTGTCTGCTGGAGAGAGTGTTGAAGTCGCTTGTCTGCTGGAAGAGTGTTGGAGGTCGCTTGTCTGCTGGAGAGAGTGTTGGAGGTCGCTTGTCTGCTGGAGAGTGTTGGAGGTACGCTTGTCTGCTGGAGAGAGTGTTGGAGGTCGCTTGTCTGCTGGAGAGAGTGTTGGAGGTCGCTTGTCTGCTGGAGAGATTGTTAGAGGTCGCTTGTCTGCTGGAGAGTGTTGGAGGACGCTTGTCTGCTGGAGAGTGTTGGAGGTCGCTTGTCTGCTGGAGAGAGTGTTGGAGGTCGCTTGTCTGCTGGAGAGAGTGTTGGAGGTCACTTGTCTGCTGGAGAGAGTTTTGGAGGTCGCTTGTCTGCTGGAGAGTGTTGGAGGTCGCTTGTCTGCTGGAGATCGTGTTGGAGGTCGCTTGTCTGCTGGAGAGAGTGTTGGAGGTAGCTTGTCTGCTGGAGTGTTGGAGGTAGCTTGTCTGCTGGAGTGTGTTGGAGGTCGCTTGTCTGCTGGAGAGAGTGTTGGAGGTCGCTTGTCTGCTGGAGAGAGTGTTGGAGGTAGCTTGTCTGCTGGAGAGTGTTGGAGGTAGCTTGTCTGCTGGAGAGTGTTGGAGGTCGCTTGTCTGCTGGAGAGAGTGTTGGAGGTAGCTTGTCTGCTGGAGAGTGTTTGAAGTCGCTTGTCTGCTGGAGAGTGTTGGAGGTCGCTTGTCTGCTGGAGAGAGTGTTGGAGGACGCTTGTCTGCTGGAGAGTGTTGGAGGTCGCTTGTCTGCTGGAGAGCGTTGGAGGTCGCTTGTCTGCTGGAGAGAGTGTTGGAGGTCGCTTGTCTGCTGGAGAGAGTGTTGGAGGTCGCTTGTCTGCTGGAGAGAGTGTTGGAGGTCGCTTGTCTGCTGGAGAGAGTGTTGGAGGTCGCTTGTCTGCCTTCTAGCTGCTGTCCTGTGAATCAGTTGAATCAATATCATGTTTTGTTATTGTTTGTAAACTTGTGTAGCTTTTTTATATATAATTGTACTGAAGACTTTTACAAGGGAAACTATAAACGCCGATACCTCTCAAACTCTTGTTATATTCATGGAGAAGCTCTAAACCCGTAAGAGGTTATACAGTGCCTGGGAAGTTTAAGGTAATCAGGTTTGACCCAAGGATGGCGAGGGTAACTAAAATTGTTTTGATAAAGAGTTTTTCACCAGCAACAAGGGACCTCTTCAAAGTGGATAGCTTTTATTATTATTATTATTATTATTATTATTATTATTATTATTATTATTATTATTATTATGATGATGATGATGATGAATATTATTATTATTATTATTATTATTATTATTGTTGTTATTTACTATTATCATTATTATTATTATTATTATTATTATTATACTATTATTATTAATGTTAATATCGGCTCGCCTCTGGCAAGAAAGTGATGGAGTGAATGATGATGAAAGTGTTTCTTCTTTTTTCGGGTGACCCTGCATCGGTGGGAAATGACCGATGTGTTAAAACAAAAAATATAGCGCCTGCAGTGGGAATTGGATTCGTAAGGTATCTTCCAGTTCGTGGATGAAGCTCCTTCAGAAGCATCCAGGTACCTCTGGAAGAGAGGACTCTCTCAGTAAAGCGAATGTTTTTTGTTTTTGTTTTGGGCTGTAGCAGCAGCTGCTGCTTAAGTGATTGTAGTTTGTTTGTAATGTTTCTAGTTTTTACCACGAATTACTTATTAGCTTTCATTAGTAACTTCTGCAGCAATTTAACTTTGAAATGCTGTGTTAGCCGTTGCTAAATTGGGTTGCCTGTATTACTGTTACTTTCTTGTGCATTTCATTAGCAGTGGCTTAATCTGATAATGATATGGAGGCAGCGTTAAGGGCAGTGAGGTTAATGTAAGTCTGCTTCTGATGGTTGCCGGGTTGTTAAAAGTCTGAAAGTTCAAAACAGGAAACTGGGCTGGTAGCGGGGCCAGCCGGCAAGGATATTTGCAATTGGTGACATTTCCCACACTGTAATTTAGTGGGGTGTGGGCGTGATGGGGGGGAGAGACAGAGAGAGGGAGGGAGGGTAAGGAAGGACGAGGAATGGAGGCTGTGGGGAAGACGGGGGAAGGAGTGAAAGTGGGAGACGTAAGAATGGGAGAGAGATTGAAGGGAAAGTGAGTGAAGGGTATTGAGGGAAGAGGATAGTTACGACTAGAAAAGTTGGGTAAAGGGAAGTTGAGAAATAGAGAAGGGTAGAAGAAATGTTATAGGGAATGGTGAAGAGATGGATATCAGAAGACAGTGTGGAACAGAGGGATGCTGTACAAGGGAGATCAGTAGTTTAAGGTAAAAGGAGAAAGAGGTAAACTAGTTGCGAAGTAAAGGGCAAGAGAAGGAAAGGCTGGAGAAGAGGAGTAATGAAAAAAGGAGTACGTTTATCTAGGTACAGGTACATATAATAAGTACAATTATCATTCAGTGTAAATTACCTAGGATAATAAAAAAAAAATCAGAGTGACTTATTTCCACTGGGGTCTAGAAAAAGGATGGAAGAAATCACTAATTATCGAAGGACAACATAAAATATCCGTTGAAATAAGCTAAACATCTTATTGGGGATGACAAGTGAGTCAACGAGGCTGGAGAGCAACAAACATCTTACTGAAGAAGACGAGTAGATGTATTGTAAATTTTACCGGTATTCTGGTGCTGACGAGCTCACAGCACTTCGATGGAGACTTAAAGTTGTGGCTTCTAACACTACACTAGAGGCTCAGGGTGTTGACTGAGAGGATCTCGCTTGAGACGTGAAGCATTGGCTTCTAACACTACACTAGAGGCTCCGGGTGTTGACTGGGAGCATCTCGCTTGAGACGTGAAGTATTGGCTTCCAACACTACACTAGAGGCTCCGGGTGTTGACTGGGAGGATCTCGCTTGAGACGTGAAGTATTGGCTTCCAACACTACACTAGAGGCTCCGGGTGTTGACTGAGAGGATCTCGCTTGAGACGTGAAGCATTGGCTTCTAACACTACACTAGAGGCTCCGGTGTTGACTGGGAGCATCTCGCTTGAGACGTGAAGTATTGGCTTCCAACACTACACTAGAGGCTCCGGGTGTTGACTGGGAGGATCTCGCTTGAGACGTGAAGTATTGGCTTCCAACACTACACTAGAGGCTCCGGGTGTTGACTGGGAGCATCTCGCTTGAGACGTGAAGTATTGGCTTCCAACACTACACTAGAGGCTCCGGGTGTTGACTGGGAGGATCTCGCTTGAGACGTGAAGTATTGGCTTCCAACACTACACTAGAGGCTCCGGGTGTTGACTGAGAGCATCTCGCTTGAGACGTGAAGTATTGGCTTCCAACACTACACTAGAGGCTCCGGGTGTTGACTGGGAGGATCTCGCTTGAGACGTGAAGCATTGGCTTCTAACACTACACTAGAGGCTCCGGGTGTTGACTGAGAGGATCTCGCTTGAGACGTGAAGTATTGGCTTCCAACACTACACTAGAGGCTCCGGGTGTTGACTGGGAGCATCTCGCTTGAGACGTGAAGTATTGGCTTCCAACACTACACTAGAGGCTCCGGGTGTTCACTGAGATGATCTCGCTTGAGACGTGAAGCATTGGCTTCTAACACTACACTAGAGGCTCCGGGTGTTGACTAAGAGCATCTCGCTTGAGACGTGAAGTATTGGCTTCCAACACTACACTAGAGGCTCCGGGTGTTGACTGGGAGGATCTCGCTTGAGACGTGAAGTATTGGCTTCCAACACTACACTAGAGGCTCCGGGTGTTGACTGAGAGGATCTCGCTTGAGACGTGAAGCATTGGCTTCTAACACTACACTAGAGGCTCCGGGTGTTGACTGGGAGCATCTCGCTTGAGACGTGAAGTATTGGCTTCCAACACTACACTAGAGGGTCCGGGTGTTGACTGAGAGCATCTCGCTTGAGACGTGAAGTATTGGCTTCCAACACTACACTAGAGGCTCCGGGTGTTGACTGGGAGGATCTCGCTTGAGACGTGAAGCATTGGCTTCTAACACTACACTAGAGGCTCCGGGTGTTGACTGAGAGGATCTCGCTTGAGACGTGAAGCATTGGCTTCTAACACTACACTAGAGGCTCCGGGTGTTGACTAAGAGCATCTCGCTTGAGACGTGAAGTATTGGCTTCTAACACTACACTAGAGGCTCCGGGTGTTGACTGGGAGGATCTCGCTTGAGACGTGAAGTATTGGCTTCCAGCACTACACTAGAGGCTCCGGGTGTTGACTGAGAGGATCTCGCTTGAGACGTGAAGTATTGGCTTCCAGCACTACACTAGAGGCTCCGGGTGTTGACTGGGAGGATCTCGCTTGAGACGTGAAGTATTGGCTTCCAACACTACACTAGAGGCTCCGGGTGTTGACTGAGAGCATATCGCTTGAGACGTGAAGTATTGGCTTCCAACACTACACTAGAGGCTCCGGGTGTTGACTGAGAGCATCTCGCTTGAGACGTGAAGTATTGGCTTCCAACACTGCACTAGAGGCTCCGGGTGTTGACTGGGAGGATCTCGCTTGAGACGTGAAGCATTGGCTTCTAACACTACACTAGATGTCGTGTCAGTATCATATATACACTTGTGTAGTGTATCTTCCCTTTTATACAGCTGGTCCCTTTGCGTGTGACGTCACGGTACCCGCTGACGTCAGAAGGTCTAACGTTAGTGAGGGAGAGTGCCTATGAGAGGCTGTGCACATGCGCTGAGTCTCTGACGTCAGCGGGTACCGTGACGTCACACGCAAAGGGACCAGCTGTATAAAAGGAAAGATACACTACACAAGTGTATATATGATACTGACACGACATAGAGGCTCCGGGTGTTGACTGAGAGGATCTCGCTTGAGACGTGAAGTATTGGCTTCCAACACTACACTAGAGGCTCCGGGTGTTGACTGGGAGCATCTCGCTTGAGACGTGAAGTATTGGCTTCCAACACTACACTAGAGGCTCCGGGTGTTGACTGAGAGGATCTTGCTTGAGACGTGAAGCATTGGCTTCCAACACTACACTAGAGGCTCCGGGTGTTGACTGAGAGGATCTCGCTTGAGACGTGAAGCATTGGCTTCTAACACTACACTAGAGGCTCCGGGTGTTGACTAAGAGCATCTCGCTTGAGACGTGAAGTATTGGCTTCCAACACTACACTAGAGGCTCCGGGTGTTGACTGGGAGGATCTCGCTTGAGACGTGAAGTATTGGCTTCCAACACTACACTAGAGGCTCCGGGTGTTGACTGGGAGCATCTCGCTTGAGACGTGAAATATTGGCTTCCAACACTACACTAGAGGCTCCGGGTGTTGACTGGGAGGATCTCGCTTGAGACATCATGACACACTGAAGACTTCAGATGTTGGCTCTCAGCACCTCGATAAAAATTCGTAATACTGGCTCCCCGAACCTGCCCGAAATGCACCGCATGCTAGTTGTTCTTTTGTGCCTAGCAATAGTTTATTATATGTAATTACATTACCTGTATACTGCAGAAACAACTGCAGAGGTGTCCCGTAGCTCGATTGCTAGCGCACTCAGCTCACACACTGAGGTCCGATGATTGATGCCCCGGTACGGCTGGAAAACATTAAGACGTGTTTCTTTAAGACACCTGCTGTCCCTGTTTACCTAGCAGTAAAATGGGCACCTGGATGTTAGTGGACTGGTGTGGGTCGCATCCTGGGACACAATTAACCTAATTTGCGGGAAATGCTCTGCATAACAAGGGACTTTCTATATAGTAGTATGTCATTGATATTAGCTATGGTGTGTATCTTGTAAAAATATATTATTATTACTTTGGGGTATAAACAACTACACCATTACTCTACACTAGCTACAGCAGCAGTGACACCTGCCACATCGACACCTGCCACATCGACAGTAGGAACCCACCAGGAACATCATCAATTACATTAAGAAGGAAGACAACAATAAGACGAGAGCAGGAAGCGTGTAGAATAGTCGAACCAAAACACATTTAAGAAAGGAACGGAAGCGAGCACAAAACTATAGACACGGGGGATGGGGGGAGGGAACCGGATAGTAGGAGGGGTAAGGTAGTGAGGAGGGATGGGAAGGGTAGGAGGGTTCTAGCAAGAAGGATGGGAGGGGATGAAGGAAGGAGAAGCAGCGTCCGGTAAACGCGCCACAAAACACTAGACGGGATACAAGGGACACAGACCACCTTTGTTGTTTCCACCGGGGCGCGGGAAAAACGAGACATCTGGTGAGGAATTACTAAACTCTGCTTCACTTCCATCCCTCGGGAACATGTGGCCGCAGAATTGCTGAGTGAATCGTTGAGAACACCCTAATGTTTACGCCACGAGAGCTGCACTTTTCTTATCTCACCTTCATGGATCATTACCACCATATTATTATTTCCTTATTTGTTTTTACATACATTTGCCTTAGTAATATGTACAATTTTTATATATATCAGATTATTATTGTTGAAGAAAGAACACTAAAGTACAATACCGTGACTGGAACAATACACAAATAACCCGCACATAGAAACTTATGACGACGTTTCCCTCCAACTTGGACCATTTAACCCGACAGGGTCATACAGCAGTGATGTGAGGTAATCATGTTTGATCCAAGGAAGGGAAAGATCATTTTAACTCCTCGGACCAATAATCCTTCACCACACTCTGGGATGTAGTTCGTAGGTGTGCCAGAGGCAAAAACCAATAAAGTGGGTATAAAAATATTGGTAGCAGAGAATCCTTTCAATAGGAGAAAGTGGCCACCCAGTCATTAACGAGGGCACAATGCTGTGCCATACTCCACGCTACTGGGCGAGTCATCACGTGACACCATGCTCTGTGCCATACTTCCATGCTACTGGGCGAGTCATCACGTGACACCATGCTCTGTGCCATACTCCACGCTACTGGGCGAGTCATCACGTGACACCATGGTCTGTGCCATACTTCCATGCTACTGGGCGAGTCATCACGTGACACCATGGTCTGTGCCATACTCCATGCTACTGGGCGAGTCATCACGTGACACCATGGTCTGTGCCATACTCCATACTACTGGGCGAGTCATCACGTGACACCATGGTCTGTGCCATACTCCACGCTACTGGGCGAGTCATCACGTGACACCATGGTCTGTGCCATACTCCATGCTACTGGGCGAGTCATCACGTGACACCATGCTCTGTGCCATACTTCCATGCTACTGGGCGAGTCATCACGTGACACCATGGTCTGTGCCATACTTCCATGCTACTGCTCGAGTCATCACGTGACACCATGGTCTGTGCCATACTCCACGCTACTGGGCGAGTCATCACGTGACACCATGCTCTGTGCCATACTCCATGCTACTGGGCGAGTCATCACGTGACACCATGGTCTGTACCATACTCCACGCTACTGGGCGAGTCATCACGTGACACCATGGTCTGTGCCATACTCCACGCTACTGGGCGAGTCATCACGTGACACCATGGTCTGTGCCATACTCCATGCTACTGGGCGAGTCATCACGTGACACCATGGTCTGTGCCATACTCCACGCTACTGGGCGAGTCATCACGTGACACCATGGTCTGTGCCATACTCCATGCTACTGGGCGAGTCATCACGTGACACCATGCTCTGTGCCATACTCCATGCTACTGGGCGAGTCATCACGTCTACAAGTGAAGGTGTAATGTATACTACAAGTGAAGGTGCAATGTATACTATACCAATGCTCATAATTATATGGGTGTGAAGCATGGATGGTGAATGTTGGGACACGAATGCAGTGGAGATGTCATGTCTGAGGGCAGTGTGTTATGTGAATATAATGCAGAGAATCTGTAGTTTGGAGATTACTGCTTGACACCATGGTCTGTACCATACTCCACGCTACTGGGCGAGTCATCATGTGACACCATGGTCTGTGCCATACTCCATGCTACTGGGCGAGTCATCACGTGACACCATGCTCTGTGCCATACTTCCATGCTACTGGGCGAGTCATCACGTGACACCATGCTCTGTGCCATACTTCCACGCTACTGGGCGAGTCATCACGTGACACCATGCTCTGTGCCATACTCCATGCTACTGGGCGAGTCATCACGTGACACCATGGTCTGTGCCATACTTCTATGCTACTGGGCGAGTCATCACGTGACACCATGCTCTGTGCCATACTTCACGCTACTGGGCGAGTCATCACGTGACACCATGCTCTGTGCCATACTCCAGCTACTGGGCGAGTCATCACGTGACACCATGGTCTGTGCCATACTTCCATGCTACTGGGCGAGTCATCACGTGACACCATGCTCTGTGCCATACTCCATGCTACTGGGCGAGTCATCACGTGACACCATGCTCTGTGCCATACTCCATGCTACTGGGCGAGTCATCACGTGACACCATGGTCTGTGCCATACTCCACGCTACTGGGCGAGTCATCACGTGACACCATGGTCTGTGCCATACTCCACGCTACTGGGCGAGTCATCACGTGACACCATGCTCTGTGCCATACTCCATGCTACTGGGCGAGTGATCACGTGACACCATGGTCTGTGCCATACTCCAGCTACTGGGCGAGTCATCACGTGACACCATGGTCTGTGCCATACTCCATGCTACTGGGCGAGTCATCACGTGACACCATGGTCTGTGCCATACTCCATGCTACTGGGCGAGTCATCACGTGACACCATGCTCTGTGCCATACTTCCATGCTACTGGGCGAGTCATCACGTGACACCATGCTCTGTGCCATACTCCACGCTACTGGGCGAGTCATCACGTGACACCATGGTCTGTACCATACTCCATGCTACTGGGCGAGTCATCACGTGACACCATGGTCTGTCCATACTCCATGCTACTGGGCGAGTCATCACGTGACACCATGTCTGTGCCATACTGCTACTGGGCGAGTCATCACGTGACACCATGGTCTGTGCCATACTCCATGCTACTGGGCGAGTCATCACGTGACACCATGGTCTGCATGCCATACTTTCCATGCTACTGGGCGAGTCATCACGTGACACCATGGTCTGTACCATACTCCATGCTACTGGGCGAGTCATCACGTGACACCATGCTCTGTGCCATACTCCACGCTACTGGGCGAGTCATCACGTGACACCATGGTCTGTGCCATACTCCATGCTACTGGGCGAGTCATCACGTGACACCATGGTCTGTGCCATACTCCATGCTACTGGGCGAGTCATCACGTGACACCATGCTACTGGGCGAGTCATCACGTGACACCATGGTCTGTGCCATACTCCATGCTACTGGGCGAGTCATCACGTGACACCATGCTACTGGGCGAGTCATCACGTGACACCATGGTCTGTGCCATACTCCATGCTACTGGGCGAGTCATCACGTGACACCATGCTCTGTGCCATACTTCCACTGCTACTGGGCGAGTCATCACGTGACACCATGTCTGCCATACTCCAGCTACTGGGCGAGTCATCACGTGACACCAGGGTTTACCCCGGGCGAGTCATCACGTGACACCAGCTACTGGGCGAGTCATCACGTGACACATGTCCATACCCAGCTACTGGGCGAGTCATCACGTGACACCATGCTACTGGGCGAGTCATCACGTGACACCATGTCTGGGCCATACTCCATGCTACTGGGCGAGTCATCACGTGACACCACTGCTACTGGGCGAGTCATCACGTGACACCACGATACTGGGCGAGTCATCACGTGACACCATGCTACTGGGCGAGTCATCACGTGACACCACGCTACTGGGCGAGTCATCACGTGACACCACGCTACTGGGCGAGTCATCACGTGACACCACGCTACTGGGCGAGTCATCACGTGACACCATGCTACTGGGCGAGTCATCACGTGACACCATGCTACTGGGCGAGTCATCACGTGACACCAGCTACTGGGCGAGTCATCACGTGACACCATGCTACTGGGCGAGTCATCACGTGACACCACGCTACTGGGCGAGTCATCACGTGACACCATGCTACTGGGCGAGTCATCACGTGACACCATGCTACTGGGCGAGTCATCACGTGACACCATGCTACTGGGCGAGTCATCACGTGACACCATGCTACTGGGCGAGTCATCACGTGACACCATGTACTGGGCGAGTCATCACGTGACACCATGCTACTGGGCGAGTCATCACGTGACACCATGCTACTGGGCGAGTCATCACGTGACACCATGCTACTGGGCGAGTCATCACGTGACACCATGCTACTGGGCGAGTCATCACGTGACACCATGCTACTGGGCGAGTCATCACGTGACACCATGCTACTGGGCGAGTCATCACGTGACACCATGCTACTGGGTGAGTCATCACGTGACACCACGCTACTGGGCGAGTCATCACGTGACACCACGCTACTGGGCGAGTCATCACGTGACACCATGCTACTGGGCGAGTCATCACGTGACACCATGCTCTGATATATCACAAGACGAGTAGCACAATTGAATAGTGAACCGGTAAGCTTACCTGGAGTTTACCTGGAGAGGGTTTCGGGGGTCAACGCCCCCGCGGCTCGGTCTGAGACCAGGCCTCATGGTGGATCAAGGTCTGATCTACCAGGCTGCTACTGCCGACCGCACGCAAACTGGCGTACGAACCACAGCCCGGTTGGTCAGGTACTGACTTTAGGTGTCTGTCCAGTGCCTTCTTGAAGACAGCCAGGGGTCTATTGGTAATCCCCGTAATGTATGCTGGGAGGCAGTTGAACAGTCTTGTGCCCCGGACAATTATGTTGTTGTCTTTCATTGTACTCGTGGCGCCCCTGGTTTTCATCGGGGAAATGTTGCATCTCCTGCCGAGTCTTTTGCTTTCATAGGGAGTGATTTTCGTGTGCAGGTTTGGTACCAATCCCTCCAGGACCTTCCAAGTGCATATTATCATGTATCTCTCTCGCCTGCGTTCCAGGGAATACAGATCAAGGACCTTCAACTGTTCCCAGTAATTTAGGTGCCTTATCGTAATTATGTGTGCTGTGAAAGTTCTTTGTACACTCTCCAGGTCTGCAATGTCGCCAGCGTTGAAGGGGGCCGTTAGTGTACAGCAGTATTCCAGCCTAGAGAGAACAAGTGATTTGAAGATTGTCATCATGGGCTTGGCGTCCCAAGTTTTGATGGTTCTCATTATCCATCCTATCATTTTCCTAGCCGATGAGGTAGATACATTGTTGTGGTCTTTAAAGGCGAAATCCTCTGACATTATCACTCCCAAGTCCTTCACATTTCTTTTTCGCTCTATTGTATGGTTAGAATTTGTCGTATACCTTGCTAGCGGAAGGCCTCGGTCAGATGGCGAAAAGTTCCAAGTCATATGACTAAGACCCGCGTTAGGAAATACTTGTCCTGTTTCCTGACAAACCTTACCTAACCATGCAACAACAAGTGACAGTAAGCCCTACATGACAGAAGATCCTGGAAAAACACCGGTACATCCTCCGTCATTACCATCCTATCTAGTCACTTACTGTCCTATACTAGACCTCAGCCTAGGACTTCAGTTCTCCACAGGAATCCAAAAATCAGGCCAACACTGATTTGATCACCTGGAGTCACAAGCACAGTGATTCTGAATTCAGAAAAGGATTTATGCATGATATCACTTATGACCCTAGTTTTTAAAGGGGAAGGCCTCGGTCAGATGACCAAAAGCTCCAGCGGTGGGTCGTCGTATGACTAAGACCCGCGTCAGGAAACACTTGTTCTGTTTCCTGACAAACCTTACCTAACCTAACCTGCTAAATATCCTCACTGTAGTTTTACAAACTCCCACACTCTCTCTTCCCAAACGTTGTATTAAAGCCTTCAAGAAAAGTGCTGAAAATGCAAACATTAGGATTATAACCCTGATAAATTACGAAATATGAGAATAACATGCAAGAATAAACACATAGTGACAACAAACACATACACAGTGTTAGTAAACACACACATACATACTGAGAAAAAACACAGACTTACACAATGAGAACAAACACATACACATACACAGTGAGAATAAACACATGCACAGTAAGAATAAACACAGACGTACACAATGAGAATAAACACAGATGTACACAATGAGAATAAACACAGATGTACAAAATGAGAATAAACACATACACGAGAATAAACACATAAACAATGAGAATAAATTCATACACGATGAGAGTAAACACGAGTCAGTTCCGAGTGAGACTTTTTTCCTGTTCGTAATTAGCGGCTTCCCTAGTCAGGGTAATTAAGTTAACGTCTTAATTCTTCGTTATTAGTTCCTGTGTTGCTGGTGGTGGTTGAACTGTGTTGCTGGTGGTGGTTGAACTGTGTTGCTGGTGGTGGTCGAACTGTGTTGCTGGTGGTGGTTGAACTGTGTTGCTGGTGGTGGTTGAACTGTGTTGTTGGTGGTGGTTGAACTGTGTTGCTGGTGGTAGTTGAACTGTGTTGCTGGTGGTGGTTGAACTGTGTTGTTGGTGGTGGTTGAACTGTGTTGCTGGTGGTAGTTGAACTGTGTTGCTGGTGGTGGTTGAACTGTGTTGCTGGTGGTAGTTGAACTGTGTTGCTGGTGGTGGTTGAACTGTGTTGTTGGTGGTGGTTGAACTGTGTTGCTGGTGGTAGTTGAACTGTGTTGCTGGTGGTGGTTGAACTGTGTTGTTGGTGGTGGTTGAACTGTATTGTTGGTGGTGGTGTAACTGTGTTGTTGGTGGTAGTTGAACTGTGTTGCTGGTGGTAGTTGAACTGTGTTGCTGGTGGTGGTTGAACTGTGTTGCTGGTGGTGGTGTAACTGTGTTGCTGGTGGTGGTTGAACTGTGTTGCTGGTGGTGGTGTAACTGTGTTGCTGGTGGTAGTTGAACTGTGTTGCTGGTGGTAGTTGAACTGTGTTGCTGGTGGTGGTTGAACTGTGTTGTTGGTGGTAGTTGAACTGTGTTGCTGGTGGTGGTTGAACTGTGTTGCTGGTGGTGGTTGAACTGTGTTGCTGGTGGTAGTTGAACTGTGTTGCTGGTGGTGGTTGAACTGTGTTGCTGGTGGTGGTGTAACTGTGTTGCTGGTGGTGGTTGAACTGTGTTGCTGGTGGTGGTTGAACTGTGTTGCTGGTGGTGGTTGAACTGTGTTGCTGGTGGTAGTTGAACTGTGTTGCTGGTGGTGGTTGAACTGTGTTGCTGGTGGTGGTGTAACTGTGTTGCTGGTGGTGGTTGAACTGTGTTGCTGGTGGTGGTTGAACTGTGTTGCTGGTGGTGGTTGAACTGTGTTGCTGGTGGTGGTTGAACTGTGTTGCTGGTGGTGGTTGAACTGTGTTGCTGGTGGTGGTTGAACTGTGTTGCTGGTGGTGGTTGAACTGTGTTGCTGGTGGTGGTTGAACTGTGTTGCTGGTGGTAGTTGAACTGTGTTGCTGGTGGTGGTTGAAGTGTGTTGTTGGTGGTAGTTGAACTGTGTTGCTGGTGGTAGTTGAACTGTGTTGCTGGTGGTGGTTGAACTGTGTTGCTGGTGGTGGTTGAACTGTGTTGTTGGTGGTGGTTGAACTGTGTTGCTGGTGGTGGTTGAACTGTGTTGCTGGTGGTGGTTGAACTGTGTTGTTGGTGGTGGTTGAACTGTGTTGCTGGTGGTGTTTGAACTGTGTTGCTGGTGGTGGTTGAACTGTGTTGCTGGTGGTGGTTGAACTGTGTTGCTGGTGGTGGTTGAACTGTGTTGCTGGTGGTGGTTGAACTGTGTTGCTGGTGGTGGTTGAACTGTGTTGCTGGTGGTGGTTGAACTGTGTTGCTGGTGGTGGTTGAACTGTGTTGCTGGTGGTGGTTGAACTGTGTTGCTGGTGGTGGTTGAACTGTGTTTTTGGGTTTGGTGGTTGAACTGTGTTGCTGGTGGTGTTTGAACTGTGTTGCTGGTGGTGGTTGAACTGTGTTGCTGGTGGTGGTTGAACTGTGTTGCTGGTGGTGGTTGAACTGTGTTGCTGGTGGTGGTTGAACTGTGTTGCTGGTGGTGGTTGAACTTATGTGAAGCAAAACTTATACGTTATATGCAGACTATCTTCATTTTCCTACGAGGTTTCCAGCGTCAAATTCCTAACGTTTCGAAGTATTATTTTATGTTTTAGATCAGATTGGGAAAGGTTAGGCTACGTTAAGGTTAGGCTACGTTAAGGTTAGGCTACGTTAAGGTTAGGTTAGGTTAACTTTTGTTGGGGTTGGTTACCTTGGGAAAGGTAATGTTAGGTTAGGTTAGGTTTTGTTGGGGTTAGCTTGGGAAAGGTCATATTAGGCTATATAAACCCATAAGAGCGTTTATTAAACCACGAAGCAAATTCCGATTCCACTTATCTATCCCTGGAGGGGAACTATGACTCCACTTAATTTATCCCTGGATAGAATCTATTGCTCCACCTCCACTTAAGCATCCCTGGAGGGGGATATATTGCTCCACCTCCACTTATCTATCCCTGGAAGGGATCTATTGCTCCACCTCCACTTAAGCATCCCTGGAGGGGGATATATTGCTCCACCTCCACTTAAGCATCCCTGGAGGGGGGATATATTGCTCCATCTTCACTTAGGCATCCCTGGAGGGGGATCTATTGCTCCACCTCCACTTATGCATCCCTGGAGGGGGATCTGTTGCTCCACCTCCACTTATGTATCCCTGGAGGGGATCTATTGCTCCACCTCCAGCAGCTCCAGTATTGAGGACGGAGAAGGACGCCTCCACCTCAGCTATACCATCTAATTTCATTGCCAAATAAAAACTTTTCAGGGCTATTTCACCCCAATTACCACTACAATGGCGCACGACAACAACAAAATGAGTCACAAAACGTCCGGAACTTTTTTCCCCGCGTTCACTTGTGGAATTTCCCGCGAAACGAGTTTCGAACAACAAAGGAAGTGAGGGAAACGGAGAGTGACGGCCATTAATGACGGCTGATTGTTTCGTTCCAGTGCAGGTAACACGATCTGATTGGATAATTGTTTCGTTCCACACCAGGTAATACGATCCGATTGGCTAATTGCTTCGTTCCAAGGCACGTAATACTATCTGACTGTCTAAATGCTTCGTTCTTGGGCAGATAATACGATCTGATTGGCTAATTGCCTCATTCCAGGGCAGGTAATGCGATCTGATTGGCTAATTGCTTCGTTTCAGGACAGGCAATACCTTCTGATTGGCTAATTGTTTTGTTCCAGGCTCTAATACTATCTTGATTGGCTAATTGCTTCGTTCCAGGACAATGTAATGCAATCTGATTGACTAATTGCTTCATTCCAGGGCAGGTAATACGATCTGATTGGCTAATTGCTTCACTCTAGGGCAGGTAATATGATATCAATGGCTAATTGCTTCACTCTGGGGTAGGTAATACGATCTGATTGGCTAATTTCTTCATTCCAGGGCAGGTAATATGATCTGATTGCTTAATTACCTTGATTCGTTCCAGGACAGAAAAGCGTCCTGATTGCCTAATAACGTAGTTAAAGGATAGGTAACATGATCTGATGGCTAACTGCTTAACTCCGGGGCACGTAATACGATCTGATTAGCTAATTATTAATTCCAGGATAGGGAGTGCGATCTGATTGGCTAATTACTTCGTTACAGGATAGGCAATTCGATCTGATTGCATAATTACCTACTTCCAGAACAATAATTTAAACTGGCTAATAACGTCGTTAAAGGACAGGTCTGATTGGCTAATTGCTACGTTCCAGCACAGATAATACCATCTCTCTAGTTAATCTCTTCGTTGCTGGGCAGGTAATATGATCTGATTGTCTAATTGCCTTGTTCCGTTACAGTTAAAGTGACCTGATTGGCTAATTCCTTCATTGTAGGATAGGTAATAGTATCTTGCGTTTCTCTAGTACAAGAATTATTATTATTATTATTATTATTATTTATATTCTTCTTCTTCTTCTTCTTCTTCTTCTTCTTCTTCTTCTTCTTCTTCTTCTTCTTCTTCTTCTTCTTCTTCTTCTTCTTCTTCTTATTATTATTATTATTATTATTATTATTATTATTATTATTATTATTATCGGGAAGCCCTAAATCGTAAGGGTCATACGGCTTCAATTCCTTGGAAAAGTCATTATAGAAATATGAAGCTCTAAACCCGCATAGGCCATTCACCGCAAGTAGTGGCTGAGGTTCGCTCCTCCGTCCGCAAATATACTTCCTTGAAGGGAAGATATCATAGAAGATTAGAATTAACGTTATATATATATGTCGTGCCGAATAGGTAAAACTTGCTATTTTGGCTTAAATAGCAACGCTCTTCTTGCCGAATAAGGCAAACGAAAATTTGTGTATGCAGTAATTTCGCAAAAATCATTCTGAACCTAACGAAAATATATATTTCATTGTGTTTGTTTATTATTAAATTATTGTAAACTTATATAAAATATATTTAGTTGGATTAGGCTAAATTAAATTGCGCTTGTTATAATAAGGTTAGTTAAGTTTCCTAAGGTTCTTTTGGTACAAAGTCATTAATTTTTATGTTAACATAAATGAAAAATATATCTTTAAATGTATAAAATACATTTTTAGAAAGGACTTAATTTTAAATGAGTTCTTGTTAATTGACAAATTTATCTATTCAGCAAGACACACACACACATACATATATCCGAACCTAATTGTTTACCATTCTTTATCCACTGTAATAATAATAATAATAATAATAATAATAATTTGCATTCCAGAAGAAAAAGGCATAAGGTTTGAAAGTGGTTTTAGAAATTAAAATCACCTGTAAGCCATTTGTGTGGTCGTTAAGGGTAATGATTCCACACGAAGTTTTACTGTGGTGTTCGAGGTGATTGTAAGTGTTGAAGGTGGTGTTGCTTGTAGTGTTGTAGTGCACAACCACTCTCCTCTGTGTTGAAGGTGGTGTTGCTTGTAGTGTTGTAGTGCACAACCACTCTCCTGTGTGTTGAAGGTGGTGTTGCTTGTAGTGTTGTAGTGCACAACCACTCTCCTCTGTGTTGAAGGTGGTGTTGCTTGTAGTGTTGTAGTGCACAACCACTCCCCTTTGTGTTGAAGGTGGTGTTGCTTGTAGTGTTGTAGAGCACAACCACTCTCCTCTGTGTTGAAGGTGGTGTTGCTTGTAGTGTTGTAGTGCACAACCACTCTCCTCTGTGTTGAAGGTGGTGTTGCTTGTAGTGTTGTAGTGCACAACCACTCCCCTTTGTGTTGAAGGTGGTGTTGCTTGTAGTGTTGTAGTGCACAACCACTCTCCTCTGTGTTGAAGGTGGTGTTGCTTGTAGTGTTGTAGAGCACAACCACTCTCCTCTGTGTTGAAGGTGGTGTTGCTTGTAGTGTTGTAGTGCACAACCACTCTCCTCTGTGTTGAAGGTGGTGTTGCTTGTAGTGTTCTAGTGCACAACCACTCTCCTCTGTGTTGAAGGTGGTGTTGCTTGTAGTGTTGTAGTGCACAACCACTCTCCTGTGTGTTGAAGGTGGTGTTGCTTGTAGTGTTGTAGAGCACAACCACTCTCCTGTGTGTTGAAGGTGGTGTTGCTTGTAGTGTTGTAGTGCACAACCACTCTCCTGTGTGTTGAAGGTGGTGTTGCTTGTAGTGTTGTAGTGCACAACCACTCTGTGTTGGACTGAGGGCGCCACTGACTGGCGAATCGTTTCCACAGTAAAGATATCCAAATGTTGCACAAGTGGTGTACAGCAGCTGTACTGTTGTAGGGCTGTACAGCATGTGTAGTGTACAACAGCTGTACTGTTGTAGGGCTGTACAACATGTGTAGTGGTGTACAGAAGCTGTACTGTTGTAGGGCTGTACATCATGTGTAGTGTACAACAGCTGTACTGTTGTAGGGCTGTACAACATGTGTAGTGGTGTACAGCAGCTGTACTGTTGTAGGGCTGTACAGCATGTGTAGTGTACAACAGCTGTACTGTTGTAGGGCTGTACAACATGTGTAGTGGTGTACAGAAGCTGTACTGTTGTAGGGCTGTACATCATGTGTAGTGTACAACAGCTGTACTGTTGTAGGGCTGTACAACATGTGTAGTGGTGTACAGAAGCTGTACTGTTGTAGGGCCGTACAGCATGTGTAGTGTACAGCAGCTGTACTCTTGTAGGGCTGTAC
Organism: Cherax destructor; assembly: GCA_009830355.1. Taxonomy (NCBI): domain Eukaryota; kingdom Metazoa; phylum Arthropoda; class Malacostraca; order Decapoda; family Parastacidae; genus Cherax; species Cherax destructor. Next base: position 64,539 of record WNWK01001793.1, read on the forward strand.
AGCATGTGTAGTGGTGTACAGAAACTGTACTGTTGTAGGGCCGTACAGCATGTGTAGTGGTGTACAGCAGCTGTACTGTTGTAGGGCTGTACAGCATGTGTAGTGTACAGCAGCTGCACTGTTGTAGGGCTGTACAGCATGTGTAGTGGTGTACAGCAGCTGTACTGTTGTAGGGCTGTACAGCATGTGTAGTGGTGTACAGCAGCTGTACTGTTGTAGGGCGGTACAGCATGTGCAGTGGTGTACAGCAGCTGTACTGTTGTAGCGCCGTACAGCATGTGTAGTGGTGTACAGCAGCTGTACTGTTGTAGGGCCTTACAGCATGTGTAGTGGTGTACAGCAGCTGCACTGTTGTAGGGCTGTACAGTATGTGTAATGGTGTACAGCAGCTGTACTGTTGTTGGGCCGTATAGCATGTGTACGGCCCTACAACAGTACAGCTGCTTACACCACTGCAGCTGTAATTCTGTAGGCCTGTAGTCTTTGTAAAGGAATACATTGTAATGATGTAGATCAACCGTAGTGTTGTAGGTGTGTGCAGAAGTTGTACTGTTGTAGGGCTGTACAGCATGTGTAGTGGTGTAGGAGTGTACAGGAGTTGTACTATTGTAGGGGTGTACAGCATGTGTAGTGTAGGGGTGTATAGGAGTTGTACTATTGTTGGGGTGTAAAGCATGTGTAGTGTAGGGGTGTATAGGAGTTGTACTATTGTAGGGGTGTACAACATGTGTAGTGTAGGGGATGTATAGAAGTTGCATTATTGTAGGGGTGTACAGCATGTATAGTGGTATAGGGGTGTACAGAAGTTGCACAGTTGTAGGGATGTACAGCATGTATAGTATAGGGGTATACAGGAGTTGTACTATTGTAGGGGTGTACAGCATGTGTAGTGTAGGGGATGTATAGAAGTTGCATTATTGTAGGGGTGTACAGCATGTGTAGTGGTATAGGGGTGTACAGACGTTGCACTGTTGTAGGGGTGTACAGCATGTGTAGCGGTATAGGGGTGTAGAGAAGTTGCACTGTTGTAGGGGTATACAGCATGTGTAGTGGTGTACAGCAGTTGTACTGTCGTAGGGTTGTACAGCAGTAGTAGCAGCAGGCAACGTAGAGAGTTGTGTCGTCTCTTGTTACAAAACTTGGACACATTTTGCCGTCTTAGGTGAGGCTGGTTTAATACCGCCTTAGGTGAGGCTGGTTTAATACCGCCTTAGGTGAGGCTGGTTTAATACCGCCTTAGGTGAGGCTGGTTTAATAACACAGGACACAGACCCGCCTTTACAGATTTTAAAAAGTTGTCCAAGATCTTTTTTATGGTTCTATTTTTGTTGTGATTGTCGTTGCTGCTGTTTGTTCTTGTTCGCTGTTTGTTGATGCTGCTGCTTGTGCTTGTGCTGTTGTTGTTGCTCTTCCTACTGCTGCTGTTGTTCTTTCTGCCGCTGTTGCTGCTGCTATGTTGTTGCTGTTCCTGTTGCTGTTACTACTGCTGCTATGTTGTTGCTGTTCCTACTGCTTGTGTCGTTGCTGTTACTACTGCTTGTGTTGTTGCTGCTGCTATATTGTCGTTGCTATTGCTATATTTTTGTTGCTGTTCCTATTTCTGCCATATTGTTGCTGTTCCTACTTCTCCTGTTGCTGCTATGCTGTTTCTGTTCCTACTGCTGCTGTTATGTTGTTGCTGTTCCTACTGCTGCTATGTTATTGCTGTTCCTACTGCTGCTATCTTGTTATTGCTGTTCCTACTGCTGCTATCTTGATATTGCTGTTCCTAATGCTGCTGTTGCTGTTCCTGTTGCTGTTGCTGCTGCTATGTTATCGTTGCTGTTCCTGGTATTGCTGTTGTTCACTGTAGTCTTGTTCACAGTGTTTTTGCTGGCCCAGTCTTCCCTCTGCAATCCCCCACTACCAGTCTTCCCTCTGCCATACCCCACTACCAGCCTTCCCTCTGCCATACCCCACTACCAGCCTTCCCTCTGCCATACCCCACTACCAGCCTTCCCTCTGCCATACCCCACTACCAGCCTTCCCTCTGCCATACCCCACTACCAGCCTTCCCTCTGCCATACCCCACTACCAGCCTTCCTCTGCCATACCCCACTACCAGCCTTCCCTCTGCAATACCCCACTACCAGCCTTCCTCTGCATACCCCACTACCAGCCTTCCTCTGCCAAAACCCCACTACCAGCCTTCCTCTTAATATCCCCACTACCAGCCTTCCTATAACATCCCCACTACCAGCCTTCCCTATAACATCCCCACTACCAGCCTTCCTATAACATCCCCACTACCAGCCTTCCCTATAACATCCCCCACTACCAGCCTTCCCTATAACATCCCCCACTACCAGCCTTCCCTATAACATCCCCCACTACCAGCCTTCCCTATAACATCCCCACTACCAGCCTTCCCTATAATATCCCCACTACCAGCCTTCCTATAACATCCCCACTACCAGCCTTCCCTATAACATCCCCCACTACCAGCCTTCCCTATAACATCCCCCACTACCAGCCTTCCCTATAACATCTCCCACTACCAGCCTTCCCTCTGCCATCCTCCACTACCAGCCTTCCCTATAACATCCCCCACTACCAGCCTTCCCTATAACATCCCCACTACCAGCCTTCCCTATAACATCCCCACTACCAGCCTTCCCTATAACATCTCCCACTACCAGCCTTCCCTCTGCATCTCCACTACCAGCCTTCCCTATAACATCCCCACTACCAGCCTTCCCTATAACATCCCCACTACCAGCCTTCCTATAACATCCCACTACCAGCCTTCTCCTCTCCATCCCCACTACCAGCTTCCTTCATCCCCACTACCAGCTTCCTATAACATCCCCACTACCAGCCTTCCCTATAACATCCCACTACCAGCCTTCCCTATAACATCCCCACTACCAGCCTTCCCTATAACATCCCCACTACAGCCTTCCTATAACATCCCCCACTACAGCCTTCCTATAACATCCCCCTACCAGCCTTCCCTATAACATCCCCACTACCAGCCTTCCCTATAACATCCCCCACTACCAGCCTTCCCTATAACATCCCCACTACCAGCCTTCCCTATAACATCCCCCACTACCAGCCTTCCCTATAACATCCCCCACTACCAGCCTTTCCTATAACATCCCCTACTACCAGCCTTCCTAAAACATCCCCACTACCAGCCTTCCCTATAACATCCCCACTACCAGCCTTCCCTATAACATCCCCACTACCAGCCTTCCCTATAACATCCTCCACTACCAGCCTTCCCTATAACATCCCCCACTACCAGCCTTCCCTATAACATCCCCCACTACCAGCTCCTATACTCCTATACAGTCCCCCACTACCAGCCTTCCTATAACATCCCCCACTACCAGCCTTCCTCTGCCATACCCCACTGCCAGCTTTCCTATAACATCCCACACTACCAGCCTTCCCTCTGCCATCCCCCACTATCAGCCCTCCTTCTGCCATACCCACAACCAGCCTTCCCTCTGCCATCCCCCACTACCAGCCCTCCTTCTGCCATACCCCACAACCAGCCTTCCTTCTAACGTCCCCCACTACCAGCCTTCTCCCTGCCATCCCCCACTACCAGCCTTCCCTCTGCCCTCCCCCACTACCAGCCTTCCTCTGCCATCCCCCACTATCAGCCTTCCCTCTGCCATCCCCCACTACCATCCTTCCCTCTGCCATCCACCACCACCAGCCTCCCACCTGCCATCCCTCACTACCAGCCTTCCCTCTGCCATCCACCACCACCAGCCTCCCACCTGCCATCCCTCACTACCAGCCTTCCCTCTACAAGACCCCCACTACCAGCCTCCCCTCTGCCATCCCAGACTACCAGCCTTCCCTCTGCCATCCACCACCACCAGCCTCCCACCTGCCATCCCTCACTACCAGCCTTCCCTCTGCCATCCCCCACTACCAGCCTTCCCTCTGTCACCCACGACTCATCCCTGCACGGCTCATCCCTGCTACCCACGACTCATCCCTGCCACCCACGACCCATCCCTGCCACCCACGACCCATCTCTGCCACCCACGACCCATCCCTGCCACCCACGACCCATCCTTGCCATCCATGACCCATCCCTGCCACCCACGACTCATCCCTGCAACCCACGACTCATCCCTGCCATCCACGACTCATCCCTGCCACCCACGACTCATCCCTGCCACCCACGACTCATCCCTGCCACCCACGACTCATCCCTGCCACCACGACTCTGCCACCAAGACTCATCCTGCCACCCACGACTCATCCCTGCCACCCACGACTCATTCCTGCCACCCACGACTCATCCCTGCCACCCACGACTCATCCCTGCCACCCACGACTCATCCCTGCCACCCACGACTCATCCCTGCCACCCACGACTCATCCCTGCCACCCACGACTCTGCCACCCAAGACTCATCCCTGCCACCCACGACTCATCCCTACCACCCACGACTCATCCCTGCCACCCACGACTCTGCCACCCACGACTCATCCCTGCCACCCACGACTCTGCCACCCACGACTCATCCCTGCCACCCACGACTCATCCCTGCCACCACGACTCATCCCAGCCACCCAGGCGTCACTGGGAATCTTTGTTTTGATGGAAATTTCTCCAAATGGGAAACTTTACCCAGGAAGCCGAGTACATGAAAGACGCGACCCAGGAGCCTTTGATGGGGCGGGTCACTGTGACCACCACACCCATGATGGGTGATGGGGCGGGTCACTGTGACCACCACACTCATGATGGGTGATGGGGCGGGTCACTGTGACCACCACACCCATGATGTGTGATGGGGCGGGTCACTGTGACCACCACACCCATGATGAGTGATGGGGCGGGTCACTGTGACCACCACACCCATGATGTGTGATGGGGCGGGTCACTGTGACCACCACACCCATGATGGGTGATGGGACTGGTCACTGTGACCACCACACACATGATGGGTGATGGGGCTGGTCACTGTGACCACCACACCCATGATGTGTGATGGGGCGGGTCACTCTGACAACCACACCCATGATGGGTGATGGGCGGGTCAGTGACCACCACACCCATGATGGGTGATGGGGCGGGTCACTGTGACCACCACACCCATGATGTGTGATGGGGCGGGTCACTCTGACAACCACACCCGTGATGGGGCGGGTCACTGTGACCACCACACCCATGATAGGTGATGGGGCGGGTCACTGACCACCACCCCCATGATGGGTGATGGGGCGGATCACTCTGACCACCACACCCATGATAGGTGATGGGGCGGGTCACTGTGACCACTACACCCATGATGGGTGATGGGGATGGTCACTGTGACCACCACACCCATGATGGGTGATGGGACGGGTCACTGTGACCACCACACCCATGATGTGTGATGGGGCGGGTCACTCTGACAACCACACTCATGATGGGTGATGGGGCGGGTCACTGTGACCACCACACCTATGATGGGTGATTGGGCAGGTCACTGTGACCACCACACCCATGATAGGTGATGGGGCGGGTCACTCTGACAACCACCTCCATGATGGGTGATGGGGCGGGTCACTGACCACCACACCCATGATAGGTGATGGGGCGGGTCACTGTGACCACCACACCCATGATGGGTGATGGGGCGGGTCACTCTGACCACCACACCCATGATGAGTGAGGGGGCGAGGTCACTCTGACCACTACACCCATGATGGGTGATGGGGCGGGTCACTGTGACCACACCCATGATGTGTGATGGGGCGGGTCACTCTGACCACCTCCCCCATGATGGGTGAGGGGGCGGGGTCACTCTGACCACTACACCCATGATGGGTGATGGGGCGGGTCACTGTGACCACCACACCCATGATGTGTGATGGGGCGGGTCACTCTGACCACCACCCATGATGGGTGAGGGGCGGGTCACTCTGACCACCACCCCATGATTGGTGATGGGCGGGTCACTCTGACCACCACACCCATGATGGGTGATGGGGCGGGTCACTCTGACCACCACACCCATGATGGGTGATGGGGCGGGTCACTCTGACCACCACACCCATGATGGGTGATGGGGCGGGTCACTCTGACCACCACACCCATGATGGTGATGGGGCGGGTCACTCTGACCACCACCCCCATGATGGGTGAGGGGGCGGGGTCACTCTGACCACCACACCCATGATTGGTGATTGGGCGGGTCACTCTGACCACCACACCCATGATGGGTGATGGGGCGGGTCACTCTGACCACCACACCCATGATGGGTGATGGGGCGGGTCACTCTGACCACCACCCCCATGATGGGTGAGGGGCGGTCACTCTGACCACCACACCCATGATGGGTGATGGGGCGGGTCACTCTGACCACCACACCCATGATAGGTGATGGGGCGGGTCACTCTGACCACCACACCCATGATGTGTGATGGGGCGGGTCACTCTGACCACCACTCCCATGATGGGTGATGGGGCGGGTCACTCTGACAACCACACCCATGATGGGTGATGGGGCGGGTCACTCTGACCACCACACCCATGATAGGTGATGGGGCGGGTCACCTGACCACCACCCCATGATGGGTGATGGGGCGGGTCACTCTGACCACCACACCCATGATAGGTGATGGGGCGGGTCACTCTGACCACCACCCCCATGATGGGTGATGGGGCGGGTCACTCTGACTACCACACCCATGATAGGTGATGGGGCGGGTCACGCTGATCACCACACCCATGATGGGTGATTGGGCGGGTCACTCTGACTACCACACCCATGATGGGTGAGGGGCAGTCACTCTGACCACACCCCAGATGGGTGATGGGGCGATCACTCTGACCACCACACCCATGATAGGTGATGGGGCGGGTCACGCTGATCACCACACCCATGATGGGTGATTGGGCGGGTCACTCTGACTACCACACCCATGATGGGTGAGGGGGCAAGTCACTCTGACCACACCCACGATGGGTGATGGGGCGCATCAGTCTGACCACCACACCCATTATGTGTGATGGGGCGGGTCACTGACCACCACACCCATGATGGGTGAATCGGCGGGTCACTCTGACCACCACACCCATGATGGGTGATGGTGGCTGATGACATATGGACTGTGTTTGTACGTACTCACTTAGTTGTGGTTGCAGGGGTCGAGTCACAGCTCCTGTGTGTGTGTGTGACACAACTGATCCATACGATCAGACTATTCTCTCATCATCATTATTGAACGTTCAAATTCATCGTTTCGTATTTTACCATAACCACCTTGTTGCCAGACGTATTACTTATTTTGTGGTTCAATATCCATGTTTGTAGGGTCAGGTGGCCTCAACCATCCTAACTCAACCAAACACACCTAATTTTTTTCATTGTTTTGGTTAAGTCATTGAACGTTGAGTTACGATACACTGAAGTCCATAGACTGTGCGTTCCTTTATACCAAAAAGGGCTCTTGGTCCAAGGAGTTAAAGCTACCCTCCCTCTCCTTTCTTCAGAACTTATTACCTCCCAGTTTCCAAAGGGCTCAATAATAATAATAATAATAATAATAATAATAATTAATAATAATACTAATTAATAATAATAATAATAATAGTATAAATAGTTGAGAAAACCGATAAGTTGAAGAATGAGACACTTGTGCAACATTTGGGAATCTTTATTGAGGAAACGTTTCGCCCCACAGTGTCTGAGGGACTGATTACCTCAAAGTCCTCCTCATCTTCCACCGTTCTTCTCTGTATTGGACTGAAGAAGCCACTGGTTGGCGAAATGTTTCTTCAGTAAAGATTCCCAAATGTTGCACAAGTGTCTTATTCTTCAATAATAACAATAATAATAATAATAATAATAATAATAATAATAATAACAATAATAATTATAATAATTTAGTTCACAGTGATGTCAGAGGCATTTCTATGTTGTTTTTTATTCTGTTTCAGAAATAAATTCAGTATTTGCTTTGAATTTAGGTATTACAAAAGAGGGCATGTAATTAGGTGATTTAAATGCTGATAAGGTATCATCATGATGACGGTATACTAGTTATACTAGTGACATAACTTGATAATGATAATCATGTAGGTATTTGACAACTTAATGAGCTAGGAAAGCTTTGCCCAAATTAAGTCTTTGTGGATTCACCATTGTTACTAATGTTTTTAGGACAAATTGACCATTCAGTTAACTCATTTAGCTGTATATAACTGCACTGATCACAAGGGTATATACGTTGAGATATGTATATCTATGTGCATACAAAGATATCTGCGTATATACATTGTGTGTGTGGCTAGTTAATGGCCCAAGTCCGAGCGAAACGTCGTAATTAGTTTCTCTCACCTATGTGCAGGTTATTTGTGCATAGTGAGTGTGTTTGTATTAATATGTTCTCACCAGGGTTCGCTCTTCTCTGGCTTCGTGAGCCCTGTCCTACCGATTCTTAAAGCTGTGTATGGGCCTTGTCTCTATCACCTCGCTGTTCTAATCATTCCTCTTCCTAACCACTCACTGAAGAAATATTTCCTAATATCCCTTAGGCTCATCTGTGTTTCTATCTTGCAGCTGTGCCCTCATGTTCCTGTTATTTCTTCGTGAAAGCTCTGTTCCTGTCCTCCCTGGCAGTTCTTCTCAATATTTTGTTGGCAGTAGTCATGTCACTTCTGGTTCTTCTGTTCTTTAATCTCTCTTCGTTACTCATTATTCTTAGTGTTCTTTAATCTCTCTTCATTACTCATTACTCTTAGTGTTCTTTAATCTTTCCTCATAACTCATTATTCTTAGTGTTCTTTAATCTCTCTTCATTACTCATTATTCTTAGTGTTCTTTAATCTTTCCTCATAACTCATTACTCTTAGCTCCAGGACTAGTCTCGTTGCAAACCTCTGCAGTTTTTCCAGTTTCTTGATAAGCTTGATCAAGTGGAGGTTCCTTACTGGTGCTTCATATTCCAACATGGACTTAACATATTCGGTATATAGTGTCCTGAATAATTCCTTGTTAAGGTTCCTCAATACTAGTCTTAGTCTTAGGTTTGCCAGACTGGCATTTGCTGAGGAAGTTATTCTGTTGATGTGCGCCTCAGGCGATATGCTCGGTGTTGTGGTCTTCCGAGCCTTTGTTCCCAAGTCTGTACTTATTTTTCGGATTTCTTTGCTCTTCCCCAATTATCATAACTTTGCATTTGCTGGAGTTAAATTCTAATACCCACTTGTCAGACCAGACCTACATCTTGTCCATGTCAGTTTGTAGTATTTCTTATTCATCATTTGTTTCTATTCCAATTGTTTTCACACCATTCTATTTCTGTTTCTTTCGTCATATCGTTCACGTACACAAGAAATAGTACCGGTCCCAGAACTGACCCTTATGGAACCCCACCTCTTAACTGGCAATCACTTTTTTTCCTGTATTCCTTGATCCATTGTATCCATTGTATTGCCTTCGCAGTAATTCCTGCTTGTTACTTTAAGTATTAACCCAGTCTCTTTTGTTGTACTGTATCAAAAGGCTTCTTGCAGTCTAGAAACATGCAATCTGCCTATCCTTATCTTGTCGCACAGCTGTTATCTTGTCCTAGAACTTTAGCAGGTTTTTGATGCAAGATTTACCATCTCTAAAATCATGCTGGCTGTCGTTTATGAATCTGCTGTTTTCCAGATGCTTCACCATTCTTCTAATTATCTTGTCCATCACCTTAAATATTATGTCAGTGTCAGTGATTTTGACCTGTAGTTTAATGCTGCCTGTTTGTCCCCGTTCTTAAATATTAGGATGACATCTGCTGTCTTCCTCACCTCTGGCAGTTGTCGTGTATTATTTGACTTGTTGAAAATTGTGGCTAGTGGTTCACAGAGTGCCTCTGCTCCTTTTCTCAGAATCCACAAAGATGTTGTCTGCTCCCATTACCTTCATGGTACATATCTTGCCTGGTGGCTTCTACACCTCTTCGCCTGTTGAGTACTCTTCCTCTTTGACGCTGGTAATGTCCATATTTCCTCGGTTAATACATTATTAAATCTTTTGTTTATCTTCTCGTACGCTTCCTGACTATTTTTTTGTGAACTCTTCTTCTTTAATCTGATTTCCTTGTCCTCTGCTTTTGTCTTCCTTTGATGTTGTTTTATTGCAACTTTAGTTCAGATTTGGCTTATCATTCAGCCTCTCTTCCTACCCACGTTTATTTATTTCTGACTCTGTTTATTTCCCTGTTTTCTATATTTTTCCATGCTTTTGTATTTTCAACTTTAGCATCTCTGTATCTCTGGATGAACCAATGGGCTCACACTGCTCTTGCCATTACTTCTGGTCCTATTTATGACATTTTCCTCTGCCTCTTGTCACTTTCCAGCTGCACACTTCATTCCATTCGTTGTATTTCCTTTAAGTTTCATTTTCTGTGCAATTCATTCAGGAATTGCCTCATACCTGTGTTGTCTCCTCTTTCGAAGACTGGTCTCTATATTCCTGTGCTGTACTTCTTCCTCAGTTTACTTCCACAAAACTCGGTACTGTGTAGTTGCTAGTACTGAGGGGTCTGTCGTATTCTATGTCCACTACATTAGAATCTTTTAGAGTGAATACAACATCTAGCATTGCTTGTTTATCTTTTCTTCTCTCTTGGTATGTCTCTGACTGTTAGCATAATTTTTCATTATCATCCCCATCATCTTATTCCTTCCCTTTTCTGATCCCCTATATGGCTCCAGATTCTCACAGTCTATTTTCATGTGATTAAAGTTTCCTATGAACTGTAGCTTTGCATTTCTCAAGGGGGGCTTTTATAACCACCACTGCTACTGTGTCAACCAGTTCTATATAGTCTGGTCATATTACTGTCTTGGTCTTCTGCTCTTTAGTGGTGCGTTGTACATTACTTCTGTCTCCCGGTCTTAAGTGTGCGTACGTAATCATTAAAATGCTCTGTTTATTCTTCTCATCTTAAAACCCCACTAATTTCTAATTAGTAGTACTGCTCCTCCATCTCCTCTGTCTTTCTTCATAATCTGAAAAGACTGTATCTCTTGTCTCTCTGAGCTTTGTTTCTATGAGTGCTGCAATGTTTGTGGATGCCTCTGCTAGTGTGTGTGTGTGTGTCGCGCGTTCACTTTGTATATTTTTAATAATAACTGCAGGACAGGGGAAATAGAGAATAAAAAATTGTGAGAAGTTAGTTGAGGAGTGAGAGAGGCATCAGTGAGAGGGATACCACCAGGGATCAGCTCACGCACATACTGAACAATTGACATTTCAGGCGGATAGACGCTATTGGTTGTATCGCTTCCTGTCACAAAGTTTAGACGGAGGAGAGCGCAAGGAAGCGCCCGACCATGAAATATATCAGCTGCTGCTGGCGCACAAGTGAAATACAAAACTACGCTCTTATTCCTCACTCACCTTTTTTCCAAATTGGAAAAGTTGAGTTGTGTCACTAATCTCCAAGACTTAATGCAATGAACCCTTTCTGAATATAAAATATAAACATTATTATTATTATTATTATTAGTGGTAGCAGTAGTACTGAATTATTATTATTATTATTATTATTATTATTATTATTAATGTTATTGTAGGAGTGCTAATCCCATAGGGTGTTACATCACCTGGGGAAATAGGAACCAATCAGATTTGATCCACTGAAGGGGTGAGTATTTCCAATTGCAAGATCAAGATCCCTTCAGCAGAATCAAGGTACTTCATCCCCCCCATCTCCTTGAATTGACATACATTATACAGAAAGTATTCAGCCTTAATGTCAGTAGAAAAGAATATAAGAGCGAGAATTAAAGTTATATTTAAATGGAGAGTGTTTGGGTATAAATTTACAGTTATTCTCCGTAAAAAGCTAATGTTTTATAGGAGCGAGGGTGAGGGTGTCAGAGACATCTGGCGGGAGTCTGGAGAACTACGACGGCTGTCCAGCAGAGGAATTAAAATGCATTTATCTCCCAGAAGTTGGGTTAGTTTGGGAGGGCAGAGTTTTTACTTCATCTACTGCTGCCTCAAATATACGTCTCCTTTTTCTCTCCCCCGTCTTGGGAATCAGGTTTTCTCTGATATTCATTTATTTTTCTGAGAAAATCAAGTGATAAGATAAGAGAGACAGTGTCCTAAACAGACAAGTGGTAATTTAAAAGACACTCTTAAGAAAATAGAACATTTATTGAAAGCCATTTCACTCACAATGGGACTTTAAGGTATACACTGGATAAAGCCCCACTGCGGTTCATATATAGTTCCACTGTCTATAATAAATCCCCACTGAGTGTAATAAAGCCCCACTGCCTGTAATAAAGCCCCACTGAGTGTAATAAAGCCCCACTTAGTGTAATAAAGCCACAGTATGGGTGATAAAGTTCCGCTTTGGGTGGAAAGTCGATAAATAACATTTAGACTGTTTGTGTATCTTTGAATTAGCAGTTGTCGACTTCCGTCATCTACTTCTTATTAATTCTTATCTTCAGATGCTGTCTTGTGATAAATTGGTTTAATATGAATTCATAAGTGTACATAGAAGCGAAACGTATGAACAAGTCTCTTGACACCTGCTGCGCCTGTCATTGACAGTAATACATCTAGACACTGTATTTCAGCGATAAACACTCAAATAACTCATAATGAAAACATGTCAAGTGCACATGAGGAAGGATGGATGACTAAGACACATGTGCAACACCTGGGGTGCACACGAGGAAGGATGGATGACTAAGACACATGTACAACACCTGGGGTGCACATGAGGAAGGATGGATGACTAAGACACATGTGCAACACCTGGGGTGCACACGAGGAAGGATGGATGACTAAGACACATGTACAACACCTGGGGTGCACATGAGGAAGGATAGATGACTAAGACACATGTGCAACACCTGGGGTGCACACGAGGAAGGATGGATGACTAAGACACATGTACAACACCTGGGGTGCACATGAGGAAGGATGGATGACTAAGACACATGTGCAACACCTGGGGTGCACACGAGGAAGGATGGATGACTAAGACACATGTACAACACCTGGGGTGCACACGAGGAAGGCTGGATGACTAAGACACATGTGCAACACCTGGGGTGCACAAGAAGAAGGATGGATGACTAAGACACATGTGCAACACCTGGGGTGCACACGAGGAAGGATGGATGACTAAGACACATGTGCAATACCTGGGGTTCACAAGAAGAAGGATGGATGACTAAGACACATGTGCAACACCTGGGGTGCACACGAGGAAGGATGGATGACTAAGACACATGTGCAACACCTGGGGTGCACACGAGGAAGGATGGATGACTACGACACATGTACAACATCTGGGGTGCACAAGAGGAACGATGGATGACTAAGACACATGTGCAACACCTGGGGTGCACAAGAGGAAGGATGGATGACTAAGACACATGTACAACACCTGGGGTGCACAAGAGGAAGGATGGATGACTAAGACACATGTACAACACCTGGGGTGCACACGAGGAAGGATGGATGACTAAGACACATGTGCAACACCTGGGGTGCACACGAGAAAGGATGGATGACTAAGACACATGTACAACACCTGGGAAGCACAAGAAGAAGGATGGATGACTAAGACACATGTACAACACCTGGGGTGCACAAGAGGAAGAATGGATGACTAAGACATGTGCAACACCTGGGGTGCACACGAGGAAGGATGGATGACTAAGACACATGTACAACACCTGGGGTGCACACGAGAAAGGATGGATGACTAAGACACATGTACAACACCTGGGAAGCACAAGAAGAAGGATGGATGACTAAGACACATGTACAACACCTGGGGTGCACACGAGGAAGGATGGATGACTAAGACACATGTGCAACACCTGGGGTGCACACGAGAAAGGATGGATGACTAAGACACATGTACAACACCTGGGAAGCACAAGAAGAAGGATGGATGACTAAGACACATGTACAACACCTGGGGTGCACAAGAAGAAGGATGGATGACTAAGACACATGTACAACACCTGGGGTGCACAAGAGGAAGGATGGATGACTAAGACACATGTACAACACCTGGGGTGCACAAGAGGAAGGATGTCTGACTAAGACACATGTACAACACCTGGGTATCGTTATTCTGAAGATCTTTCGCCAAACGGTGGCTTTATCGGTTGAATACAAAGGTGTTCAAACTGGGGACAGCAGAAGACTAGGTAGTCAGTCCACCAGTCTAAATAAAAGTGTTCGCTACCGTAGTCAAGGTGACTGTGAATCCACCGAAAATTTAATATCTGTTTTTCCCCATTAGATTGGATTAGTTTAGGTACCACCACCAACATGTTTAGGTTAACGTTCTATTAACTTATATTAACTCATAATTACCCGACAATAAAAAAAACATAGAAAAACGCTTGTCTTATGTTTGGCAGTGCGGGGTGAGTCGTGACATTTCTAGCGTTCATTTTAATAATAATAAGCTATTTCTACAAGTACTTGTACAACGTATACACGCATAATTGATATTAGTGACATACTACTTGTTATGCAGAGCATTTCCCGCAAATTAGGTAAATTTTGTCTCCAGGATGCGACCCACACCAATCGGCTAACACCCAGGTACCTATCTACTGCTAGGCGAACAGGCACAGCAGGTGTCTTAAGTAAACACGTCATACTTACACATCCGTACCAGGGATCGAACCACGGACCTCAGTGTGTGAGCTGAGTGCGCTACCAATCTAGCTACGGGACACCGTGTACTGTTGCCTCAGTCAGGAACTGTGCAACAGTTGCAGGATGTGTTGCAGAGGCTTTACATTTATAATTTGCTGCTTAGTTGACGTTTTCAATAAAAAAATTGATTTAAAAATAAATGTATTCAGTAAAGGCTCGATCATTTGTTTTTTAAATGGCTGTAACCTAGGTCACGCACCCCAGGTGCGTGACCTAACCAGGGTGTGGGAACTTAGCTGAGGTGTGGGACCTAGTTGAGGTGTGGAACCCAGTTGAGGTGTGGGACCTAGTTGAGGTGTGGGACCCAGTTGAGGTGTGGGACCTAGTTGAGGTGTGGGACCCAGTTGAGGTGTGGGACTTAGCTAAGGTGTGGGGACTTAGCTGAGGTGTGGGACCTAGTTGAGGTGTGGGACCCAGTTGAGGTGTGGGACCTAGTTAAGGTGTGGGACCTAGTTGAGGTATGGGACCCAGTTGAGGTGTGGGACTTAGCTGAGGTGTGGGGACTTAGCTGAGGTGTGAGACTTAGCTGAGGTGTGAGACTTAGCTGAGGTGTGGGACCTAGTTGAGGTGTGGGACCTAGCTGAGGTGTGAGACTTAGCTGAGGTGTGAGACTTAGCTGAGGTGTGGGACCTAGCTGAGGTGTGGAACTGGTTATCATTTGACAAAGACCCGTTTTAGGAGACTATTGTTGTTTCTTGACGAACACAGTTCCATCAAGCTTGATGTTTTTGTTCAAAATATTGAGATGGAAAATATTACTAATGATAACTGATAGTCTTATCTTCCTCTGTTGTGCTATTTTACATACGTACACACGTGCTCCCTCGCACGACACACACAAGGGTCATACGTACACATGTGCTCCCTCGCACGACACACACAAGGGTCATACGTACACACGTGCTCCTTCGCACGACACACACACAAGGGTCATACGTACACACGTGCTCCTTCGCACGACACACACACAAGGGTCATACGTACACACGTGCTCCCTCGCACGACACACACACAAGGGTCATACGTACACACGTGCTCCCTCGCACGACACACACAAGGGTCATACGTACACACGTGCTCCCTCGCACGACACACACACACAAGGGTCATTTCACGAGTCATTGCAACAATTGTTTTGAGAAAACTGCTGCAAATTTGACAATGTCAAAATATGCATCTCAAAATTCATAAAAATAAGCACCAAATGGATTCATCATACGCGCAGGCGCCCTGTGGACATAGATGAACACCATATTGTATTTACGTCGTTTAACACACTGTATTTACATAGTTCTATATCCTTTATACAACGATGTAAATACAGTGTGTTGTTTGTTTATCTGTGTCCTTAGGGGGTGTTGTTTGTTTATCTATGTCCTTAGGAGGTGTTGTTTGTTTATCTATGTCATTAGGAGGTGTTGTTTGTTTATCTATGTAATTAGGGGTGTTGTTTGTTTATGTCGTTAATGCGTGTTTATGTATGTCGTGCGCTTATGATAAATCCATTTGGTGCTACAAAGAATATAAGCACAATACTATACATGGGACTGAACAACCTTCAAAGTAGTCTCCAAGGTTATCCATCACACTTGTTACTAGTGTTACCGAAGACTCAGTACCACAGGCTAACCTTCGCCACTTAGCGAACATTCTCTCTGCCACGACAACGTTTCCCGCAGTGTCTGCTTAAACTTTGCAATTAAATCCCGACCACAGGAACTCATGTATGTAAATTATTTTTCAAGATTAAAGAGAATAGAACGAGGCCAATAAAATGTGTTCTTCTTCCCGAAGGTTGGGTAAGTACAGTATTTTATTTCAAAATTACTGTAGATGCAAGGCATAATGTAAAGGCCTGTAGGCTGCACAGCATTTCTGGCGACAAAAAGGTACACAAGGGTGGTCACAAACTGCAATGTAATTCATTAATTTCAGGCAACAGTTTGTCTTAGGCAAACACCTTGACGCTTGGGCCTCTTACCTCTCATAGGCTATCAGCGGCCATAGGAACGCAACCTATAGCCACAAAACACAATAGACACCCTTATCTAAATGGTACACAAGGGCTGCTGTTGCTTGGTCTGATGCTAGAGGGTTGGCCTCTCGTTGCTAAGAGGAATCGTACGTGTTGAGAATTCCCAATATTTCTCCTTCAATATATCAAAACGAGATGAAATGTCTTTTTAGCGGGGAATGCAAATGTGACGCCAGGGAAGAAGGGTGAGAATTACTGGTGCTGGGTGAGGAGTGTCGACCTTGTGGGTACTGGCTACCACAGAGCCGATGAATCAATCTTTCCAGCACAGTAGAAAGTGTGATGACTGTGTTGTGTTGGAGGGTGGAGTGGACAGTGTTGGAGGGTGGAGTGGACAGTGTTGGAGGGTGGAGTGGACAGTGGTGGAGGGTGGAGTGGACAGTGGTGGAGGGTGGAGTGGACAGTGGTGGAGGGTGGAGTGGACAGTGGTGGAGGGTGGAGTGGACAGTGGTGGAGGGTGGAGTGGACAGTGGTGGAGGGTGGAGTGGACAGTGTTGGAGGGTGGAGTGGACAGTGGTGGAGGGTGGAGTGGACAGTTGTGGAGGGTGGAGTGGACAGTGGTGGAGGGTGGAGTGGACAGTGTTGGAGGGTGGTGTGGACAGTGGTGGAGTGGACAGTGTTGGAGGGTGGAGTGGACAGTGTTGGAGGGTGGAGTGGACAGTGGTGGAGGGTGGAGTGGACAGTGTTGGAGGGTGGAGTGGACAGTGTTGGAGGGTGGAGTGGACAGTGGTGGAGGGTGGAGTGGACAGTGGTGGAGGATGGAGTGGACAGTGTTGGAGGGTGGAGTGGACAGTGGTGGAGGGTGGAGTGGACAGTGGTGGAGGGTGGAGTGGACAGTGTTGGAGGGTGGAGTGGACAGTGGTGGAGGATGGAGTGGACAGTGGTGGAGGGTGGAGTGGACAGTGGTGGAGGGTGGAGTGGACAGTGTTGGAGGGTGGTGTGGACAGTGGTGGAGTGGACAGTGTTGGAGGGTGGAGTGGACAGTGTTGCAGGGTGGAGTGGACAGTGTTGGAGGGTGGAGTGGACAGTGTTGGAGGGTGGAGTGGACAGTGTTGGAGGGTGGAGTGGACAGTGTTGGAGGGTGGAGTGGACAGTGGTGGAGGGTGGAGGGACAGTGTTGGAGGGTGGAGTGGACAGTGGTGGAGGGTGGAGTGGACAGTGGTGGAGGGTGGAGTGGACAGTGGTGGAGGGTGGAGTGGACAGTGTTGGAGGGTGGAGTGGACAGTGGTGGAGGGTGGAGTGGACAGTGGTGGAGGGTGGAGTGGACAGTGTTGGAGGGTGGTGTGGACAGTGGTGGAGGGTGGAGTGGACAGTGGTGGAGGGTGGAGTGGACAGTGGTGGAGGGTGGAGTAGACAGTGGTGGAGGGTGGAATGGTAGGTGGAGTGGATGGTGGTGGAGGGTGAAGTGGATGGTGTTGGAGAGTGGAGTGGACAGTGGTGGAGGGTGAAGTGGATGTGGTGGAGGGTGGAGTGGACAGTGATGGAGGATGGAGTGGACAGTGGTGAAAGGTGGAGTGGACAGTGGTAGAGGGTGGAGTGGACAGTGGTGGAGGGTGGAGTGGTAGGTGGAGTGGATGGTGGTGGAGGGTGAAGTGGATGGTGGTGGAGGGTGGAGTGGACAGTGGTGGAGGGTGCAGTGGATGGTGGTGGAGTGGACAGTGGTGGAGGGTGGAGTGGACAGTGGTGGAGGTGGAGTGGACAGTGGTGGAGGTGAGTGGAGGGTGGAGGATGGGAGGTGGAGTGAGACAGGGTGGAGGGGAAGTGGTGTGGAGTGGATGGACAGTGGTGGAGGATGCATGGTGGTGTGGAGGGACAGTGGTGGAGGGTGGAGGGACAGTGGTGGAGGTGCAGTGGAGGTGGAGGATGGGGCAGTGGTGGAAGTGGCAGTGGTGGAGTGGAGGACAGTGTGGAGGGCAGTGGATGGAGGATGGCAGTGAGGGGGGGGCAGTGGTGGAGGAGGCAGTAGTGGAGGGGGAAGTGGTGGAGGAGGCAGTAGTGGAGAGAGCAGTGGTGGAGGAGGCAGACAGTAGTGGAGGGAGCAGTAGTGGAGGGGGAAATGGTGGAGGAGGCAGTAGTGGAGGGAGCAGGAACAGTGGTGGAAGAGGCAGTAGTGGAGGAGGAAGTGGTGGAGGGAACAGTGGTGGAGGGTGCAGTAGTGGGGGGATGGGCAGTAACACTGTAACCAGAGGACCACAACACTGTAACCAGAGGACCACAAGACTGTAACCAGAGGACCACAGCACTGTAACCAGAGGACCACAACACTGTAACCAGAGGACCACAACACTGTAACCAGAGAACCACAAGACTGTAACCAGAGGGCCACAACACTGTAACCAGAGGACCACAACACTGTAACCAGAGGACCACAAGACTGTAACCAGAGCCAACACTGTACCAGGGCCACAAACTGTAACCAGAGGACCACAACACTGTAACCAGAGGACCACAAGACTGTAAAGCCCAGAGGGCCACAACGACTGTAACCAGAGGACCACAACACTGTAACCAGAGGGCCACAAGACTGTAACCAGAGGGCCACAAGACTGTAACCAGAGGACCACAAGACTGTAACCAGAGGACCACAACACTGTAACCAGAGGGCCACAAGACTGTAACCAGAGGGCCACAAGACTGTAACCAGAGGGCCACAAGACTGTAACAGGGGCCAAACTGTAACCAGAGGACCAACACTGTAACAGAGGCCACAAGACTGTAACCAGAGGGCCACAACTGTAACCAGAGGACCACAAGACTGTAACCAGAGGACCACAACACTGTAACCAGAGGGCCACAAGACTGTAACCAGAGGGCCACAAGACTGTAACCAGAGGGCCACAACACTGTAACCAGAGGGCCACAACACTGTAACCAGAGGGACCACAACACTGTAACCAGAGGGCCACAAGACTGTAACCAGAGGGCCACAAGACTGTAACCAGAGGGCCACAAGACTGTAACCAGAGGGCCACAAGACTGTAACCAGAGGACCACAACACTGTAACCAGAGGGCCACAACACTGTAACCAGAGGGCCACAAGACTGTAACCAGAGGACCACAAGACTGTAACCAGAGGACCACAAGACTGTAACCAGAGGACCACAACACTGTGGTCAGAGGGCCACAACACTACAACCAGAGGTGCCACAACACAGGGTGGTCAGAGGGCCACAACACAGGGTGGCCAGAGGGCCACAACACAGGGTGGTCAGAGGGCCACAACACAGGGTGGCCAGAGGGCCACAACACAGGGTGGCCAGAGGGCCACAACAGGGTGGCCAGAGGGCCGCAACAGGGGAGGGTGTCGTGTCGTAAGATACTTGTTGATTCTTGCCAAGTTAGTGTCGTTAAAGCGAGGTTATGGCGCTGCGGGGCCTTGGAATAAAAACTTAACGCACTTAGCCGAGGTTTTAATGTGCATTCAACCGTTGTTGTGCTTTAATGGCCCTTCATACAGGGTTGCCCTGATGTTGGTGAAGGTTTCTTGATCCAAGGAATTGAAGCTACCCTCACTATTGTAGTCTACTGAAGAGGACCTCAGCTGGAGGTCAAAATATACGGACTATCATTCTTCTTCGTTGTTTTCTCCTGTGGAATTTCCTGTCTCACTGATAATCTCAGTTCCTCAGACAATATATAACTTTATGGATTTAGCGCTTTTCCTCTAGATAATGTTTCTATAATGACTATGTAGGCCTGCTGGTCGGTAGCACCAACAGCCTGGTTGATCAGTCAAGCCGGGCTGCCAAGGCAGAACCCTCGAAACCAACACAGGTATCTTGTCTCTTGTTTTTCGCTTATATATGCCCTCCTCCATAAAAGTCTCTCTCTCTCTCTCTCTCTCTCTCTCTCTCTCTCTCTCTCTCTCTCTCTCTCTCTCTCTCTCTCTCTCTCTCCTCTCTCTCTCTCTCGCTGTCTCTCTCTCTCTCGCTGTCTCTCTCTCTCTCGCTGTCTCTCTCTCTCTCGCTGTCTCTCTCTCTCTCGCTGTCTCTCTCTCTCTCTCTCGCTGTCTCTCTCTCTCTCTCGCTGTCTCTCTCTCTCGCTGTCTCTGTCTGTCTCTCTCGCTGCTCTCTCTCTCTCTCTCTCTCTCTCTCTCTCTCTCTCTCTCTCTCTCTCTCTCTCTCTCCCTCCCCTTTTTAATGGTTATAGTTCCTCAGTATATGTCTTCTTTCTATACGTTATCGTCACTCCTGGCTCCCCCTTCCGTCTTTCTAACTTTCTTCATGGGCGTCTTCTTCTTCTCCTCTTCCTTCAGTTTCCACCTTTGTTTTGGTACTCATGTTATTTTAGTGAAATATACACATTTATTCACGAATTTTTTTTTTGTTCTGTTATAGGCTAATAGAGCCGCTGAGCAGACATGTCTTAGTCATGAACTTCTCGGGTTTGTATACCACTGATAATTATGATACTATCTGCGTTAAGTCACTTAATGGCTCATCAGCTGACAGTGAGGTGTGTCAGGAGGCACCAGTATTGTTTGCTCTATCTAAATAGTTCACTGTAGAGTATAACGAAGAATGATGGAGGTTGGTAAGTACGACACAGGTGCAGCAGTTAGGTATCTTTACTCAGAAACGTTTCGCCTACACAGTAGGCTTCTTCAGTCGAGTACAGAGGAATTTACAGAAGCAGTAGAGATGTAAAGACGATGTAAATTCCTCTGTACTCGACTGAAGAAGCCTACTGTGTAGGCGAAACGTTTCGGAATAAAGATACCAAACTGTTGCACATGTGTCTTACTTACCAACCTCTCGGTATTGTATACCATTTTAATATTGGTAATGATGGAAGGATATATATGAATGATATATAGCACCAAGAAGATGAATTAGACACATGTAAACCATACCACGGGCGGGGTTTGAACCCGCTAGTAGAGAGTCCGGAGTTTTACGACTCTCTAACCGCGGGTTCAAGCCCCACCCGTGGTATGGTTTGTTTGCAATCGTATCATTACGATTTCGTGAGGCATTAGATACATGTACTACATCTAGATATCTTTATTTGTGGCCAGAAGGTTGTGGAATGTCCATCTTCATGATGGAAATATGTCGACAGTTGGTGACAAAGACACACATGTGGTGGGAACCTTATCTGGAAAACGTTTTATCGAACATTAAGGTTTATTACGTACTTTGTAAATCATATATTTTACCACCTCCTTCGGGCAGTGGCCGGAGTGATTGGATAGTAGGGAGAGAGCCTCTTCTTTTTTGTGGAAAAAGATACCTACGGTTCAGACAATTAATAGAGGAAACGTTTCGCCACAAGTGGCTTCTTCAGTCCTCTAATAAATGACCTGAACTGTACACAAGTATTTTTTTCCATATCTTGTCCGTATCACCATAACCTTGTTTTCTATACTTGATTCACTAATGTAGGTAAATACGGAACTCCTTAATCTAGATGTAAGTAAATAGGTCTTCCGTGCAAATAGTCTGGGTGAGGACTTTCAGTCCTCTGTTATCTGTCTGTTTCTTGTCCTCTCGTGTTTATAGCTAATAAAGAATTAGACATGTGCAGCATCTGGGTATCTTTTGTATATACTTCTCCAGTCTTCACGTTATGTCCTTGAATTTGTATTGGTAAAGCCACTGGAGGGCGAAACGTCTACAATAAAGATACCCAGATGTTGTACATGTGTCTAATTCTTCATCTTGTCGGTATTGTATACCATACATGTACAATACTTGATAAGCCCATTGTTGGTCGAAACGTTGTGTATATAGTGTCTTTTTTTTTACCAGTAGCGAAGATGCTTTAACGTTTTTATTGGTACAACGTTTCGTTCTGTATAGATTTTTTTATCAAGTCATGAATTGATAAAAAATACTAGGAGATTGAAACGTTGTCCCAATAAAGTGCTGTAGAAACAGCCAGTGAACACCCACACACTGTGAAGCATAACTCACTGGATGCCTGGCCCACACTAGGCCCACTGGCCTAATATGGGCCAGTAGCCTGCTGCAGTGTTCCTCCTTTCTTATGTGTTTAATCTCTTGTTAGGAAGCTTAAGTCAGAGCCGAGGTGAGGATTGGGAGGAGGGAGGCCCGGCTGCAACCCGTAATAATTAGTGCAACTGTGCATATTGGTGCTCATTAAAGGTGCTCCCACAAAAAGGTCAGACCGGGCCAAAAATCACAGGGGGGAAACTTGGAAAGAAAAGTGTCAAAACAAAAGACTGAACAGCCCTCAGCAGGGAATTAAGGGAAAAACAGGTTGGGGTACGTGGCGACTGATCAGCAGGCGCTGCAGGGGGTGAGGCAGGACAAGGGGTGAGGCGGGTCCATGGCAGGGGGTGAGGCAGGACAAGGGGTGAGGCGGGTCCATGGCAGGGGGTGAAGAGGGTCCAGGGCAGGCGGTGAGGAAGGTTCGGGGCAGGGGGTGAGGTAGGTCCAGGGAGGGGTGAGGTAGGTCCAGGGCACGGGGTGAGGCAGGCCTAGGGCAGGGGGTGAGGTAGGTTTAGGGCAGGGGTGAGGTAGGTCCAGGGCAGGGGGTGAGGCAGGCTTAGGGCAGGGGGTGAGGCAGGCTTAGGGCAGGGGTGAGGTAGGTTTAGGGCAGGGGTGAGGTAGGTCCAGGGCAGGGGTGAGGTAGACCTAGGGCAGGGAGTGAGGTAGGTCCAGGGCAGGGGTGAGGCAGGTCCAGGGCAGGGAGTGAGGCAGGCCCAGGGCAGGGGGTGAGGTAGGCCTAGGGCAGGGGGTGAGGTAGGTCCAGGCAGGGGTGAGGTAGGTCCAGGGCAGGGGTGAGGCAGGCTTAGGGCAGGGGGTGAGGCAGGCTTAGGGCAGGGGGTGAGGTAGGTTTAGGGCAGGGGTGAGGTAGGTCCAGGGCAGGGGGTGAGGTAGGCCTAGGGCAGGGAGTGAGGCAGGCCCAGGGCAGGGGGTGAGGTAGGCCCAGGGCAGGGGGTGAGGTAGGCCCAGGACTGGGGGTTAGGCAGGCCTAGGGCAGGGGGTGACTTTGGTGGTGGAGTGGGAACTTGGGTGGTGGAGTGGTAGCCTGGGTAGTGGAGTGGGGACTAAGATGGTGGAGTGGGGTTAAGATGGTGGAGTGCTGACTTGGGTGGAGTGGGGATTGTACGAGACATGACTGAGGGCCTCGTTATAGTTGCAACCCTTGTTCGTTATGTCACGTCTCTCTGTCTTTCTCTCTAACAACCTTAAGTACACATAAATACAATTACATAGATTATCATACACAGTAGCATATGTGTAGATTACATAGGCTCACCCTAGAAAGTCAGTGACTTATTTTCATTGGGGTCCTTAACATTAGAATGAACAGTCTTGACTGGTGTTCCATATTATTAAAGCAGATAAATGGTAGGTATAACACACGAGTGTTTTAAAGACTGTCAAACAACCTCTTTGAGTAGGACTAGTTTATTGCTTGCAAATGTTGAGTACACTTAATACCTGAGATTGTTGAGTAGGACTAGTTTAATACTAGTAAAGGTATCACTGTAAAGCAGTGATATGCTACAGCAGTGAGATAATGCTACAACAGTGAGATGTTACAGCAGTGAGATAATACTAGAACATTTGTGGTCACAGTGGTGGCCTAGCCTAACCTTCCTATAGTGTTTAGAAATATATCTGGCTGGACGACCTAAACAGACACCTAAAGTCAGTAACTGGATTGCATGCAGCCAGCAGTAATAGCCTAGTTGATCAGGCCCTGATCCACCGCGAGGCCTGGTTATGGACTGGGCCGCGGTTGCGTTGACCCCCGGAACACAGTCGAGGTAAGAAATAGCTAGACTCATACAATATCCTTCCTGAGAGTAAGACTCAAACAGTATCCTTCATGAGAGAGTAAGACTCACACAGGAACCTTCATGAGAGAGTAAGACTCAAACAGTATCCTTCATGAGAGAGTAAGACTCAAACAGTATCCTTCATGAGAGAGTAAGACTCACAAAGTAACCTTCATGAGAGAGTAAGACTCACACAGTAACCTTCATGAGAGAGAGTAAGACTCACACAGTAACCTTCATGAGAGAGTAAGACTCACACAGTAACCTTCATGAGAGAGTAAGACTCACACAGTATCCTTCATGAGAGAGTAAGACTCACACAGTAACCTTCATGAGAGAGTAAGACTCACACAGTATCCTTCATGAGAGAGTAAGACTCACAAAGTAACCTTCATGAGAGAGTAAGACTCACAAAGTAACCTTCATGAGAGAGTAAGACTCACACAGTAACCTTCATGAGAGAGAGTAAGACTCACACAGTAACCTTCATGAGAGAGTAAGACTCACCAAGTAACCTTCATGAGAGAGTAAGACTCACACAGTAACCTTCATGAGAGAGAGTAAGACTCACGAAGTAACCTTCATGAGAGAGTAAGACTCACACAGTAAACTTCATGAGAGAGTAAGACTCAAACAGTATCCTTCATGAGAGAGTAAGACTCACAAAGTAACCTTCATGAGAGAGTAAGACTCACACAGTAACCTTCATGAGAGAGTAAGACTCACAGTAACCTTCATGAGAGAGTAAGACTCACAGTAACCTTCATGAGAGAGTAAGACTCACAGTAACCTTCATGAGAGAGTAAGAGTCACACAGTAACCTTCATGAGAGAGTAAGACTCACAAAGTAACCTTCATGAGAGAGTAAGACTCACACAGTAACCTTCATGAGAGAGTAAGACTCACAGTAACCTTCATGAGAGAGTAAGACTCACACAGTAACCTTCATGAGAGAGTAAGACTCACAGTAACCTTCATGAGAGAGAGTAAGACTCACACAGTAACCTTCATGAGAGAGTAAGACTCATACAGTAACCTTCATGAGAGAGTAAGACTCATACAGTAACCTTCATGAGAGAGTAAGACTCACAGTAACCTTCATGAGAGAGTAAGACTCACACAGTAACCTTCATGAGAGAGTAAGACTCACAGTAACCTTCATGAGAGAGAGTAAGACTCACACAGTAACCTTCATGAGAGAGAGTAAGACTCATACAGTAACCTTCATTGAGTGAGAGTAAGACTCACACAGTAACCTTCATGAGAGAGAGAGTAAGACTCACACAGTAACCTTCATGAGAGAGTAAGACTCAAACAGTAACCTTCATGAGAGAGTAAGACTCACAAAGTAACCTTCCTGAGAGAGTAAGACTCACAAAGTAACCTTCATGAGAGAGTAAGACTCACAATATCCTTCCTGAGAGATCAAGACTCTTATTCTCACTTTCTTGAGGAAGCATAATTGACATGATAACTTCCCTAGCAGATTAATATTGGCACAGTAACCTTCCTGAGAGGGTAAGACTCACAGTAACCTTCATGAGAGAGTAAGACTCACACAGTAACCTTCATGAGATAGTAAGACTCACAAAGTAACCTTCATGAGAGAGTAAGACTCTCATTCTCACTTTCTTGAGGAAGCATAATTGACATGATAACTTCCCTAGTAGATTAATATTGGCACAGTAACCTTCCTGAGAGAGTAAGACTCACAGTAACCTTCATGAGAGAGTAAGACTCACAGTAACCTTCATGAGAGAGTAAGACTCACAAAGTAACCTTCATGAGAGAGTAAGACTCACAAAGTAACCTTCCTGAGAGATCAAGATTCTCATTCTCACTTTCTTGAGGAAGCATAATTGACACGATAACTTCCCTAGCAGATTAATATTGGCACAGTAACCTTCCTGAGTTATGAAAGAACAAGACCAACACACGGAAGACTTTTCTAACAGCAATATTCACACAGTATACTTTTCTGAGAGATCAAGACTCAATAAGACTTCTGAGAGAAAAGGCCTCACACAATAAGACTTTTCTGAGACAGCAAGACTCACACAATAACTTTCTAAGAAGTGCGCGACTTTCCCGAGGGAGGCAGACAGGAAGAATACCTATTAAATATAAGTATTTTCCGAATTCTCACTTTGTAATTGAATTCTTTACATTGGTACGACATTTTGGCTATTTCCAAAGACTAAACGCGAGGGGCTGCCAGGCGGCTGTGTCTTTCCGTAAAAAACGCGACCATAAAAACTGCCGGGACCAAGTCTAATGGAGTGTGTAATCGGATCCATAAAATTCCAATTACGAGGATCACGCCCATTCATAAATTGGCGACGGTGGGAACTAACTTGTTGCCCCCACTGTGGAACATCTTGTGTCTCCATCCTTGTACTGTAATATGTACTAAATTGTTCTCTCTCCTTGTACTGTAACATGTGCTAAATTGTTCTCTCTCCCCTTGTACTGTAACATGTGCTAAATTGTTCTCTCCCCTTGTACTGTAACATGTGCTAAATTGTTCTCTCCCCTTGTACTGTAACATGTGCTAAATTGTTCTCTCTCTCCTTGTACTGTAACATGTGCTAAATTGTTCTCTCTCCTTGTACTGTAACATGTGCTAAATTGTTCTCTCTCCGCTTGTACTGTAACATGTGCTAAATTGTTCTCTCCCCTTGTACTGTAACATGTGCTAAATTGTTCTCTCTCCTTGTACTGTAACATGTGCTAAATTGTTCTCTCCCCTTGTACTGTAACATGTGCTAAATTGTTCTCTCTCTCCTTGTACTGTAACATGTGCTAAATTGTTCTCTCTCCTTGTACTGTAACATGTGCTAAATTGTTCTCTCTCCCCTTGTACTGTAACATGTGCTAAATTGTTCTCTCTCCTTGTACTGTAACATGTGCTAAATTGTTCTCTCTCCTTGTACTGTAACATGTGCTAAATTGTTCTCTCTCCCCTTGTACTGTAACATGTGCTAAATTGTTCTCTCTCCTTGTACTGTAACATGTGCTAAATTGTTCTCTCTCCTTGTACTGTAACATGTGCTAAATTGTTCTCTCTCCCCTTGTACTGTAACATGTGCTAAATTGTTCTCTCCCCTTGTACTGTAACATGTGCTAAATTGTTCTCATTACTCTTACTCAAGAACTATCAGCACCCACCATCATAAGAGACTTGTTCATTGATACTGGATGTCACATATTCTACATAACCAGCTGCTTTATGCATGTATATATATATATATATATATATATATATATATATATATATATATATGCACACACCATAATAAGCAATGCTATCTGCAATAAATAAAATAGAAGAATGTCGAGACGTGCATGAAAATAAATGTGTTTAAGAAATGTCAGCTATGAAGAGAGTTTGGAAAAAAACACGAACCTTCACTGGAAAAAAACACGAACTTTCACTGGAAAGAAACGAACCTTCACTGGAAAGAACATGAACCTTCACTGGAAAAAACACGTACCTTCACTGGAAAAAAACGCGTACCTTCACTGGAAAAAACACGTACCTTCACTGGAAAAAACATGAACCTTAACTGGAAAAAACGCGTACCTTCACTGGAAAAAACGCGTACCTTCACTGGAAAAAACACGTACCTTCACTGGAAAAAACACGTACCTTCACTGGAAAAAACACGTACCTTCACTGGAAAAAAAGAAAGATGATGAGTTATGAGGAAATAGCTGAAATATTTGTTATTAATTAGCACAGTAGATTTGGAAAATATGTACAGGTTCGAAACCTACTCATTGACCAAGGTAAAATTTAATATTCAATACATTTACAAAGGAAAATGGAGGGGGGTAGTGATCTTGACTGCTGTAGCCCCAGAGGAAACTCCAGCTGTCAGATAATAATAATAATAATAATAATAGTAATAAATAATATTTATTTCTACAAGTACATGATACAATTTATACAGACCATAGCTGACATCAATGACATACTACTATACAAAAAGACCCTTATTTTGCAGAGCATTTCGGGCAACTTAGGTTAATTTTGTCCCCAGGATGCGACCCACACCAGTCGACTAACACCCAGGTACTCACTTACGGTTAGGTTAGGTAAGGTTCGTGATTATAATAAACCTTTATGTAAATATAATATTATCATGTAATCACAAATAGATTGCTAGGTATTTTACATAATTATAGGTGAAAATTGTGGCCTGATACTGTACTGTTTAGTAATTACTGCCTCTCTCTCTCTCTCTCTCTCTCTCTCTATCTCTATCTCACACACACACACACACACACACACACACACACACACAAGGGTGACAGTGACAGACGCGGAGAGAGAGAGATGGATATAAAAAACTCCCTAGTGTTCCCTCCCTTCTTCCCAACTCTCGTAACATTCTCTCTCTCTCACTCTCTCTCTCTCTCTCTCTCTCTCTCTCTCTCTCTCTCTCTCTCTCTCTCTCTCCTCTCTCTCTCTCTCTCTCTCTCTCTCTCTCTCTCTCTCTCTCTCTCTCTCTCTCTCTCTGCCATAACCCTAACAAACATTCTAGTTCCTCCCGGTTTGCAATTGTATTACCTTAACGTGTTCACTACTTCCTCATGTGACTGGCACCTACGACCTCTTACCTCACCTTGTGTCTCTTACCTTTTACCTCACCTTGTGTCTCCTCCCTCGTACCTCACCTAGTGTTTCCTACCTTTTACCTCACCTTGTATCTCCTCCCTCGTACCTCACCTTGTGTCTCCTACCTCACCTTGTATTACCTACCTCCTACTTCACCTTGTGTCTCCTATCTCACCTCGTGTCTCCTACCTTCTACCTCACCTAGTGTCTCCTACCTCACCTTGTATTACCCACCTCCTACCTCACCTTGTGTCTCCTATCTCACCTAGTGTCTCCTACCTTCTACGTCACCTAGTGTCTCCTACATCACCTTGTGTTACCTACCTCCTATCTCACCTAGTGTCACCTACCTTCTACTTCACCTAGTGTCTCCTACCTTCTACCTCACCTAGTGTCTCCTACCTTCTACCTCACCTAGTGTCTCCTACCTTCTACCTCACCTAATGTCTCATACATCACCTTGTGTTACCTACCTCTTACCTCACTTTGTGTCCCTTACCTCACCTAGTGTCTCATACATCACCTTGTGTTACCTACCTCCTACCTCACTTTGTGTCTCCTAACTCACCTTGTGTCTCCTACATCACCTTGTGTTACCTACCTCCTACCTCACCTAGTGTCTCCTACATCACCTTGTGTTACCTACCTCCTACCTCACCTAGTGTCTCCTACCTCACCTTGTGTCTCCTACCTCACTTTGTGTCTCCTACCTCACCTAGTGTCTTCTACCTCACATTGTGTCTCCTACCTCACTTTGTGTCTCCTACCTCACCTAGTGTCTCCTACCTCACTTTGTGTCTCCTACCTCACCTTGTGTCTCCTACCTCACCTTGTGTCTCCTACCTAACCTTGCGTCTCCTACCTTCTACCTCCAATATCCACTTATTTTCATTTTCCCTCTCCGTTCTTTACTTTAATTCGTCTCTCGTTATTTTCTCTTCTCAGCCTCACTTGTCTCCCTCTTTCATCTCTTTCTAATTATTTATTCTCTTGTTCAATGGAAGAAGGTTCGGCTCACAACCAAGAGTACCCGGGTTCGAACGCTGGGTGAGGCAAGACGTAAAGGCAGTTCTAACACTTAGCTTGTTACCTAACAGTATTGCAATCAAGGGGGAAGCGTTAAACCCGTAGGCGTCATATAGATCCTGGGGAATGGGAGGCATTCAGGGTGGATCCAAGGAATGGGAGGATAGATCCAGTTTCTTGCACAAAAAGATCTTTCTCGTCAGGTACTTGTTGTGGAAGGCATCCTGGGGAAGGTCGTCGGGGAAACAATGGGAATAACATCTACTTCTTGGGTTATCCTGGGTTACTTAACTGGATAAACTACCGCTACTGTTGTTATTGTTGTTGCTGTTGTGGTTGTTGCTAGTGCTGTTGTGGTTGATGCTGTTGTTGTTGCTGGTGCTGTTGTTGTTGCTCTTGCTGTTGTGGTTGTTGCTGGTGCTGTTGTTGTTGTTGCTGTTGTGGTTGTTGCTGGTGCTGTTGTAGTTGTTGCTGTTGTGGTTGTTTTTGCTGGTGTTGTTGTTGCTGGTGCTGTTGTTGCTGGTGCTGTTGTTGTTGTTGCTGGTGCTGTTGTGGTTGTTGCTGGTGCTGTTGTGGTTGTTGGTGCTGTTGTTGCTGGTGCTGTTGTGGTTGGTGCTGTTGTTGTTGCTGGTGCTGTTGTTGCTGGTGCTGTTGTTGTTGCTGGTGCTGTTGTTGCTGGTGCTGTTGTGGTTGTTGCTGGTGCTGTTGTGGTTGTTGTCTGGTGCTGTTGTTGTTGGTGCTGTTGTGGTTGTTGCTGGTGCTGTTGTGGTTGTTGCTGGTGCTGTTGTTGTTGCTGGTGCTGTTGTTGCTGGTGCTGTTGTGGTTGTTGCTGGTGCTGTTGTGGTTGTTTCTGGTGCTGTTGTTGCTGGTGCTGTTGTTGTTGCTTGTGGTGCTGTTGTGGTTGTTGCTGGTGCTGTTGTGGTTGTTGCTGGTGCTGTTGTTGCTGGTGCTGTTGTTGCTGGTGCTGTTGTGGTTGTTGTTGGTGCTGTTGTTGCTTGCTGTTGTGTTGTTGCTGTGTGCTTTTTGTGTGTGTGTTGCTGTGTGTTGGGTGGTGCTGTTGTGGTTGTTGCTGGTGCTGTTGTGGTTGTTCTGGTGCTGTTGTGGTTGTTGCTGGTGCTTTGTTGTTGCTGCTGTGTGTGGTTGTTGCTGGTGCTGTTGTGGTTGTTGCTGGTGCTGTTGTGGTTGTTGCTGGTGCTGTTGTGGTTGTTGTTGGTGCTGTTGTGGTTGTTGCTGGTGCTGTTGTGGTTGTTGCTGGTGCTGTTGTGGTTGTTGTTGGTGCTGTTGTGGTTGTTGATGGTGCTGTTGTGGTTGTTGCTGGTGATGTTATGGTTGTGGTTGGTGCTTTGTGGTTGCTGGTGCTGTTGTGGTTGTTGCTGGTGCTGTTGTGGTTGTTGCTGGTGCTGTTGTGGTTGCTGGTGCTGTTGTTGCTGGTGCTGTTGTTGCTGCTGTTGTGGTTGTTGCTGGTGCTGTTGTGGTTGTTGGTGCTGTTGTGGTTGTTGCTGGTGCTGTTGTGGTTGCTGGTGATGTTGTGGTTGTTGTTGGTACTGTTGTTGTTGCTGGTGCTGTTGTGGTTTTTGCTGGTGCTGTTGTGGTTGTTGGTACTGTTGTTGCTGGTGCTGTTGTGGTTGTTGCTGGTGCTGTTGTGGTTGTTGCTGGTGCTGTTGTTGTTGTTGCTGGTGCTGTTGTGGTTGTTGCTGGTGCTGTTGTGGTTGTTGCTGGTGCTGTTGTGGTTATTGCTGGTGATGTTGTGGTTATTGCTGGTGCTGTTGTGGTTGTTGCTGGTGCTGTTGTTTCTGCTGGTGCTGTTGTGGTTGTTGCTGGTGCTGCTGTGGTTGTTGTTGGTGCTGTTGTGGTTGTTGCCGGGGCCGTTGTGGTTGTTGCTGGTGCTGTTGTGGTTGTTGCTGGTGCTATTGTGGTTGTTGCTGGTGCTGTTGTGGTTGTTGGTGCTGTTGTTGTTGCTGGTGCTGTTGTTGTTGCTGGTGCTGTTGTTGTTGCTGTTGTTTTGTTGCTGGTGCTGTTGTGGTTGTTGGTGCTGTTGTGGTTGTTGCTGGTGCTGTTGTGGTTGCTGGTGATGTTGTGGTTGTTGTTGGTACTGTTGTTGCTGGTGCTGTTGTGGTTGTTGCTGGTGCTGTTGTGGTTGTTGTTGGTGCTGTTGTTGTTGCTGGTGCTGTTGTGGTTGTTGCTGGTGCTGTTGTTGTTGCTGGTGCTGTTGTGGTTGTTGCTGGTGCTGTTGTGGTTGTTGCTGGTGCTGTTGTGGTTGTTGCTGGTGCTGTTGTAGTTGTTGCTGGTGCTGTTGTTGCTGCTGGTGCTGTTGTGGTTGTTGCTGGTGCTGTTGTGGTTGTTGTTGGTGCTGTTGTGGTTGTTGCCGGGGCTGTTGTGGTTGTTGCTGGTGCTGTTGTGGTTGTTGCTGGTGTTATTGTGGTTGTTGCTGGTGCTGTTGTGGTTGCTGGTGCTGTTGTTGTTGCTGGTGATGTTGTTGTTGCTGTTGTTTTGTTGCTGGTGCTGTTGTGGTTGTTGGTGCTGTTGTGGTTGTTGGTGGTGTGTTGTAGTTGTTGCTGGTGCTGTTGTGGTTGTTGCTGGTGCTATTGTGGATGTTGCTGGTGCTGTTGTGGTTGTTGGTGCTGTTGTTGGTACTGGTGCTGTTGTTGTTGCTGTTGTTTTGTTGCTGGTGCTGTTGTGGTTGTTGGTGCTGTTGTTGTTGCTGGTGCTGTTGTTGTTGCTGTTGTTTTGTTGCTGGTGCTGTTGTGGTTGTTGGTGCTGTTGTGGTTGTTGCTGTGCTGAAGTAACAACAGCACCAGCTGTTGTTACTTCTGCTGCTACTGATGATGCTGTTGTTGTTGCTGATGCCGCTACTACTACTACTACTACGACTACTTCTTTTTCTTTTCTTCTTCCCTTTATTCCCTCAACAGAACATCAAGCTTTTAGTGTGTCCCCTCACTGCTTCCCTCAGTTGAACATCATGTGACGAGTGTGTCCCCTCACTACTTCCCTCAGTTGAACATCATGTGACGAGTGTGTCCCCTCACTGCTTCCCTCAGTTGAACATCATGTGACGAGTGTGTCCCCTCACTGCTTCCCTCAGTTGAACATCATGTGACGAGTGTGTCCCCTCACTGCTTCCCTCAGTTGAACATCAAGTGACGAATGTGTCCCCTCACTGCTTCCCTCAGTTGAACATCAAGTGACGAGTGTGTCCCCTCACTGCTTCCCTCAGTTGAACATCAAGTGACGAGTGTGTCCCCTCACTGCTTCCCTCAGTTGAACATCATGTGACGAGTGTGTCCCCTCACTGCTTCCCTCAGTTGAACATCAAGTGACGAATGTGTCCCTCACTGCTTCCCTCAGTTGAACATCAAGTGACGAGTGTGTCCCCTCACTGCTTCCCTCAGTTGAACATCAAGTGACGAATGTGTCCCCTCACTGCTTCCCTCAGTTGAACATCATGTGACGAATGTGTCCCCTCACTGCTTCCCTCAGTTGAACATCAAGTGACGAGTGTGTCCCCTCACTGCTTCCCTCAGTTGAACATCAAGTGACGAATGTGTCCCCTCACTGCTTCCCTCAGTTGAACATCAAGTGACGAGTGTGTCCCCTCACTGCTTCCCTCAGTTGAACATCAAGTGACGAGTGTGTCCCCTCACTCCTTCCCTCCCTCGCCACGCCCCCTCATTTTGCCACAGATTTTTTCCTCTCATCTTTTTCCTCCCATCATTCAGGGGGCACCTCTTTCTAGTGTTTTTTTCCTTGATTTCGTTTATCCTCGTGTGTCGTTTGAGTTGTTATTTTTGCGTTTGGTTTCCGTTGATTGGCGTTTATCTTGAAGATTTTTGCAGCTTCGTCTCAGCCTTATATAAGGAAAATAGCATTTCTTTAAGGGTTTCTGAGAGGCACTGGTGTGGACCGTGTCTGGCCTGCGGCTGCCGACGTTCCATTCTGGAAATGCTACTAATGAGTACGTAACGACGGTTCTTGGCGCTCTCCCTTTAATTGGTTGTCCTCTCCATTTTTCAATAAGGAAATCCTGTACACAAAATTTATATTGGGCTTCTTGTAAAAGTTCTCCAGAGTGCCTTTACGTCAGGCCGTTTGTATAGGTTCCTGTCAACTTCAAAGGGTTTAATGGATGGGACCAGATTCTTTTTATTACGTCGAGATGCCTCACAAGCTCGTCCAGAGGAACACTTGTTTATTTTCTTCATGAGTTTTTGACGTAGGCTGTGCAGGGTTTTTTGGAAAGTGAATGTGGTTGTTTGTGCATTATGTTTTTCAGTTTTGTGAATGCTTTTGTGTGTGTTCACATATTTATGGTTGCAAGGGTCGAGTCACAGCTCCTGCTGTACTCACCTATTTGTGGTTGCAGGGGTCGATTCATAGCTCCTGGCCCCGTGTGTGTGTGTGTGTCTGTCTGTCTGTCTCTCTGTGTGTGTGTATTCATTATATGTAGTTGCAAAGGTCTTGTGTTTTTGTGTGTGCTCACCTATTCGTGGTTGCAGGGTCGAGTCACAGCTCCTGGCCACGCCTCTTCGCTGGTCGTTACTAGGTTCACTCTCTCCCTGCTCCATGATCTTTATCGTGCCTCTTCTTAAAGCCATGTATGGATCCTGCCTCCACTACATCACTTTCTGACAACTCTATGACTGAAGAAATACTTCCTAACATCCCTGTGACTCATCTGAGTCTTCAACTTCCAGTTGTGACCCCTTGTTGCCGTGTCCCATCTCTGGAACATCCTGTGTGTGTGTACTCACCTAATTGTAATCACTTAATTGTGGTTGCAAGGGTCGAGACTCAGCTCCTGGCCCCGCCTCTTCGCTGTCCGCTACTGGGTCTCTGCTCTCCCTGCTCCATGAGCTTTATCATACCTTGTCTTAAAACTATGTATGGTTCCTGCCTCCACTATATCTTTTTCTAGACTATTCCACTTCCTGACTGTGTGTGTGTGTGTGTGTGTGTACTCACCTAATTGTACTCACCTAATTGTGGTTGCAGGGGTCGAGACTCAGCTCCTGGCCCCGCCTCTGCACTGTCCGCTACTGGGTCTCTGCTCTCCCTGCTCCGTGTGTGTGTGTGTGTGCGCTTGACCATAATATTCCTCATAATAACCTATGACCTAATATTATACTCATTTATGCTTTATGTTCAATTAATCACATGCTTCTTAAATTAGATCTAAGGAGTTGTTGGTTGGTGAAGTGATTGGGGGAGGGGGTTTGGGAGTTGGTGGGGAGTGGTGGTGGTGGGGGAAGAGGCGGTGGGAGTGGGGTTTCCCTCACTGTCTTAATTGAGCTTAATTTACCCACTTTCTTGATGATATTTACTTTACTCAAAGTGTTCGTAAAGATATATTATTTACTGAAGAAGTACTTCCTAACATCCCTATGACTCATCTGAGTTTTCAACTTCCAGCTGTGTCCCCTTATTCCTGTGTCCCATCTTTGAAACATTCTGTCCCTGTCCACAGGGAATAGGTAAAACTGGTCATTTAGCAAGAAATCATTTAAAATTAAGTCCTTTCAAAAGTTTTCTCTTATATGTTTATAGGTATATTTTTTTCATTTATGTTAATGTAGAAATTAAGAATTTTGCACCAAAAGAACCTTAGAAAACTTACCTAACCTTATTATAAGAAGCGCAATTTAATTTAGCCTAATCCAACTAAATATATTTTAAATAAGTTTACAATAATTTAATAATAAACAAATACAATGAAATATATTTTTTTCGTTAGATTCAGAATGATTTTTGCGAAATTATTGCATACACAAATTTTCACTTGCCTTATATGGCAAGACATATAAATATATATATATGTATATGTGTGTTAGTTACCATTTTGTCCTAGGCACATGTCGATTAGACACTAGGCCTGTTGTATATGCGTGCGTGCATGTGTGTGTGTATTAGTTACCATTTTGGCCTAGGCACGTGTCGATTAGACACTAGGCCTGTTGTATATGCGTGCGTGCATGTGTGTGTATTAGTTACCATTTTGGCCTAGGCACGTGTGTGTGTGTGTGAATATATAATAAATTTGTATGGCGTCAATATGGATCTTTGACGGAATTTTTATATTCTTGCAGGTAAATGATTATTGATTGAAGGTGTGGAGGTCCTCAGTAGGTAAGTGTGCACTGGCTGACACTTGCGTCATTCATTATGGTGGACACTGGCTGTACGTAAGTACCATCATGTGTGCGACATTTTATTGTGGCAACGTTTCGCTCTCCAGAAGCTTTGTCAAGCCGATGCAAACAATACAGATACACAGAGGGTATATATAGGTATTAGAGTGAGCTTGACAAAGCTCATAGAGAGCGAAACGTTGCCACAATAAAAACGTCGCATTAGTTGCACGTGTGCCCTTTTACCTAACATCATGTATGTTGTATAACTACAATATGTGGAGTTTTTCCTTCAACATAATCGTAGATTTCTAATGTTGTTTTGTATTCAATTAAGTTATCTGACACTGATGACGCTATATAATATATAATACGATATAATACTCTATATAATGACTGTTTAATATAATATTACTGCGCACAGATTATGTTATATGGTATATAATAATATATAACAGGAAAATACTGGGATAATTCAACTTCGTCAGTAAGGGATAACACTTTTATATGATGAGGATGACCCTGTCGTTCTGAAAATGACCTCTCTCAAGTTAGGAATGACCCATGGGCTTGTGGGAATGACTTGTGCTGGGAATGACTTCCATCATGGTGTGATTGATCACCCTCATGCTAGGAATGAAGAGTGTCATTCTTGGAATCACACGCGTCGTAAGAATGACCATGTTATATTAGGTATGACCATTATGTATGAAATGACCAGCATCACCCTGGAATGACTAATGGTAGGAATGACACCCGTCATGTTGAAAATGACCGTCGTCAAAGTGAGAATGACCCGCACCATGCTGGGAATGATTCTTATTATGGAGAGAATGAGCAACATCATGATGGGAATGACTCACATCATGGCAAGAAGGACCCTCCGTAATTTCAAGAATTAATGATAACATGGTAGGAAAGACACCAATCTCATTTAAGAAGTGATCCATAGCGACCTTGAAAGTCGCTCCCAGTGACTTCTGGCCCTAGTTTTAACAACTTCCTCCTCAACAAAGTAGTTCCAAGAAGAAGAAGAAGAGAAGAACAAGTAACAAACTGGATTAAAAGAAAAAAAAAACTTGGATGGACTTTGAGCGAGAGATGTAATCTTGGAGAGTTTTGCAGAGTTGAGGTGCTGACTCTGGCTACACGCCTTCAAGTGTTTTACAAGAAGTGTTTGTCCTTGGCTTCTGCTTCCTTCATCATAAGAACACCTCAGGCATCTAAAGCACCTCCACCAGCCACAACACCTCCACCATCCACAACATCTCCACCAGCCACAACACCTCCACCAGCCACAACACCCCACCAGCCACAACACCACACCACCACACCACCACCACCACCAGCCACAACAGCCACCACCAGCCAACACCACCACCAGCACCACCACCACCAGCCACAACACCACAGCCACCACCACCAAACAACACCACCAGCCACAACACCACCAGCCACACACCACCAGCCACAACACCACCCAGCCACACCACCACACCACAACACCTCCACCAGCCACACCACCACCACCAGCCACACCACCACCACCACCAACACTCACCAGCCACAACACCTCCACCAGCCACAACACCTCCACCAGCCACAACACCACCACCAGCCACAACACCACCACCAGCCACAACACCTCCACCAGCCACAACACCACCACCAGCCACAACACCTCCACCAGCCACAACACCTCCACCAGCCACAACACCTTCACCAGAACACCTCCACCAGCCACAACACCCCACCAGCCACAACACCACCACCAGCCACAACACCTCACCAGCCACAACACCACCACCAGCCACAACACCTCCACCAGCCACAACACCTCCACCAGCCACAACACCATCACCAGCCAGAACACCTCCACCAGCCACAACACCTCCACCAGCCACAACACCACCACCAGCCACAACACCACCACCAGCCACAACACCTTCACCAGCCACAACACCACCACCAGCCACAACATCTCCACCAGCCACAACACCACCAGCCACAACACCACCACCAGCCACAACACCTCCACCGCAACACCTCCAGCCACAACACCACCGCCACACACACACCAGCCATGCCACAACCCCCAGCACCACCCCAGACACACCACCGAGGCCACCACTCACAGACAACAGCAACACCCGAGCACCACAGACACAACACCTGCAACACCCGAGCACCACAGACACAACACCCGAGCACCACAGACACAACACCTGCAACACCCGAGCACCACAGCCACAACACCTGCAACACCCGAGCACCACAGACACAACACCTGCAACACCCGAGCACCACAGCCACAACACCTGCAACACCCGAGCACCACAGACACAACACCTGCAACACCCGAGCACCACAGACACAACACCTGCAACACCCGAGCACCACAGACAGTGGTGTAACCAGTATTTCAGGCAGGGAAAATTTGGAATCATAAGATGCTTAAAAAACAAAGTTTTTTTTTAAATATTTTTTTCCAACATGTATGTGCATAATGCTAAATTATTTTTGCTTTCGTTTTTACAATGAAAATAAGCCAGTAACTGAAAAAAAAAATATTAAAAATATCTGCTCCTGGGGCTGTAGCTCTTGTACCCCCCTGGGTCCCCCTGCCCCCCGTGGGCTGCGTCACCCCAAACACCATCAACACCCCAAACACCATCAACACCCCAGACACCATCAACACCCCAGACACCATCAACACCCCAGACACCATCAACACCCCAGACACATTTAGTACCATCAACACCAGCTCAAATCACCTTCTAACATCCCCAACACCTCCACCACAATCCCCAACACCTCCACCACCATCCCCAACACCACCACCATCCCCAACACCTCCAACATCCCCAACACCACCAACACCCATCCTCCAACCATTCTCCCTCTCCACTTCTCACATTTTTTTCTCTGCGCCTTTGCAGCAGCGGCACTACAGTGCACCTTTGCAGCAGCGGCACTACAGTGCACCTTTGTAATATTGTCGTTTGTGCCAGCAGGAAAATAAGAACACTTATATGACAGTGGTAACATTTACCACAATAATATTTATATAGCACCATGGTAGCATTTATATAGCACCATAATGTTATTATAACACAATGGTAACATATGGCACCATAATATTTATATAGCACCATGGTAACATTTATATAACACCATAATATTTATATAGCACAATGGTAACATATATATAGCACCATAATGTTAATATAACACAAAAGTAGCATATAGCACCATAATATTTATATAGCACCATGGTAACATTTATATAACACCATAATGTTAATATAACACAAACGTAACATATAGCACCATAATATTTATATAGTACCATGGTAGCATTTATGTAGCACCATTATTGAAGGTAAGTGGATAATGGCGTGATCTCACGAATGGTAAATTAAAAAAAAAGACAATTTTATTAGGGAGAGCATTTATTATAGTACGTTCACCCTGTGGCGCTTTATGAAATACACAGAAGGCATAGGTCAGGAAAACACTGGGTTATGAAGTATACCCACAGCCAGGCATGAGTTATGAAGTATACCCACAGCCAGGCATGGGTTATGAAGCATACCCACAGCCAGGCATGGGTTATGAAGCATACCCACAGCCAGGCATGGGTCAGGAAGCTTACCCACAGCCAGGCATGGGTCAAGAAGCTTACCCACAGCCAGGCATGGGTCAGAAAGCTTACCCATAGCCAGGTATGGGTCAAGAAGCTTACTCACAGCCAGGCATGGGTCAGGAAGCTTACCCACAGCCAGGCATGGGTCAGGAAGCTTACCCACAGCCAGGTATGGGTCAAGAAGCTTACCCACAGCCAGGCATGAGTCAGAAAGCTTACCCATAGCCAGGTATGGGTCAGAAAGCTTACCCATAGCCAGGTATGGGTCAAGAAGCTTACAGCCAGGCATGGGTCAGGAATCTTACTCACAGCCAGGCATGGATCAGGAAGCTATATATTTCATTGTGTTTGTTTATTATTAAATTATTGTAAACCTATCTAAAATATATTTAGTTGGGTTAGGCTAAATTAAATTGCGCTTGGTATAATAAGGTTAGGTAAGTTTTCTAAGTTTCTTTTGGTACAAAATTATAAATTTTTACATTAACATTAATGAAAAAAATATATCTTTAAACGTATAAGAGAAAATTTTAGAAAGGACTTAATTTTAAATGAGTTCTTGCTAATTGATCAGTTATACTTATTCGGCACCATATATATATATATATATATATATATATATATATATATATATATATATATATATATATATATATATATATATATATTATATACATTATCATTAAGTAGGGGTGAGTGAGGTAGTGGAGGTTCGAGCACCAGAAGAGGGTCAGTGTCGTGGCCAAAGTCTGGTAACTGAAGTAAACTTCTCATACTTTGCTTCAAGTTTCCTCATCGAACTTGAATCCGAAAATTCGACTTACTTGTAGCAGAAGTCTGGAACTTTGGTAAGTGCATCGACTCCTTGTCGGAGGCGGTGACGTCACGGCGCCGTGGTGGCAGTGAAGTGGGTGCTTGAAGTGTTAAGTCATGGCACTGTAGTTGGTGACTTACCTGAAGTAAACTTGGAGGGTGTTCCGGGGGTCAACGCCCCCGCGGCCCGGTCCTTGACCAGGCTTGGCATCTGCTGAATATTGCAGCTACTGGTTTACAGTGCTCCTACTTACTGTTTCAGAACCCAGAGACATAATGTAGTTCCATTCCCCTGAGGTATCTAGCTCGTTTACGTTCTTCATCTCTTCCTCTGTTTTATGTATTGTTTTCAGTATGTAACGTGTGTGTGTTGTCTAATTGTGGTTGCGGGGGTCGATTCATAGCTCCTGGCCCTGTGTGTGTGTGGGAGCGCGCGCCAACGTCCATGTATGTTCGTCCACTTGTATGTTTGTTTTTTCTCACCTGTTTGAAGCTGTAGGGGAGGAATCTAAGCTTCTAGCCCTCTCTCTCTCTCTCTCTGAACTGGCAGTTGCCTAGTTAATTCTTGCCTTATGGACTTAATCTTAAAGCTGCGTATAGATTCAGCTTCCACTTCTTCATCCAGGTCAGTCCAGTTCTTGATCAATGTAAACCTGAAGAAATGTTTCATTACAATCTTTTGACTTTTCTGTGTTTAGCTGCCAACTGTACCCTTATGTACTCGTTACCGCCTCTGTAACAGTCTCTTCCTGTCCTTACTATCAGTACCTATGATTACATCACTATCACATCACTGGTCACTATCAGTACCTATGATTACATCACTATCACATCACTGGTCACTATCAGTACCTATGATTACATCACTATCACATCATGGTCACTATCAGTACCTATGATTACATCACTATCACATCACTGGTCACTATCAGTACCTATGATTACATCACTATCACATCACTGGTCACTATCAGTACCTATGATTACATCACTATCACATCACTGGTCACTATCAGTACCTATGATTACATCACTATCACATCACTGGTCACTATCAGTACCTATGATTACATCACTATCACATCACTGGTCTTATGCTCTAACGACAGGAAAATACCGACTTAGTCGTTGTCCACCTTTTTAATTTCACTTCAGGGGAAATAAGCTGTTTGTCGTTTTTCCAGGTTTTTTTTATCTAATTTGACTACTAAGTCTTGTTGTACTTAGTAACGGGTTAGATATTAACTACGTCTAGGAGAAAGCACCTAGGGTGTACCAAGGTTCTATTAACGACGACTTTTGACACTTCCTTCTGATCTTTATTTAATTTGAATACTAAGTCTCTTGTCGTACTTAGTAACTAGGTTAAACGTTAAAAGTTCCATTCTCATAAGGAGATTATGTGACACCTTGTGATACTTCACATACTATGAATATTAAAGAACATAATTGTATGTTTACGTTCATAAATATTTAAATAACCAAACCCTAAACAATCCAGCAATATTGACAATCTTGTTCAGAAAGGATAACTATTTAGTTACTTCTGAGAAATAACAATCTCTTACAGGGATTACTTAAGCTAGTAATCTCTCAGACTAATAGTCAATCGTCTCGTGCAAGAGACTTTGAATTTATAGAAAATCAACCATATAACTGAGTACTAATGAGATCTATGTACTCGGGGTGGAGAACCTGAACCTTCTCCCGGTCAGGAGTAGATGTATGAACCTACTCAGAAAAGAACATATGACTATTGTAAGAGTGTGTGAATCTACTTGTTGGGAGTGAGTGTGGGAACCTACTCCTTGTCAGGAGAGGGTGCGTGAACCTACTGGCTATACAAAAGCACAG
The DNA here is from genome assembly GCA_009830355.1 of Cherax destructor. Taxonomy (NCBI): domain Eukaryota; kingdom Metazoa; phylum Arthropoda; class Malacostraca; order Decapoda; family Parastacidae; genus Cherax; species Cherax destructor. The sequence goes on from WNWK01001793.1 coordinate 107,115, forward strand.
TAAGCTTAAGTCAGGTCGGATCAGGTGACATAGGGTGGAGGCCGGCTGGTCTAACTAGTGGTTTCCCACATGTAAATTACATACGCCTAACAAATACAATATAATATAATAAAATATTAGCATTACCATACATATAATAATGCTAATATTCTTAATAAAAATAAAGAGAAATATCCCACTGGAATTTACTCAAATATAAAATATTTCTGGCATAACCCACAACGTAAGTTTATTTAAGTACATTTACGTAATTTTGGATGATTACCATTGCCTTATATAGCAACATTGTGTAAATTATTAAAGATATCTCAAAACAGTCAAAGTGACTTTTTTCCACATTTTTTGTAATATATATTAGATACAGTTTTTGTAATATATATTAGATAGAATAGAACTCGGTTATTTTATTAACAGTAAAAAAGAAATGAACTAAGTAAATCGAATATAAAAATGAGTTACAACACAAAGAAATCAAATCAGGGAATAGGTGGGGTTTAAACTTAAGGCAAGTGAGTCCTAAATCTAACAAGCCATGGGTTCAAATCCCACCCGTTCCGTGATTTGTTTCAATCGTGATATTACGATTTCGTGAGACAAGAATACAGACCCTTCCCACCCCCGCTTATACAGCAGGTTCCTGCCTTCTGCTGTAAATGAAACAGTTGTTTTTTCCTCCCCACTTTGATATGCATAAAAGCCTGATGACATGTTTACACTGTCATATATTAAGTGAACAATATAGCTAGGCCTAAAAAAAATGCATATACAGTACACACATTGCTTAAAATATTTTCATCCTTACCTTATAGTGAGTAGTGAATATATTTATTGTTGGAAGTCTGAATAAAGGAAGATTTGGTATATTTGAAAACGGCTGTATTAGCGAAACGCTGTAAAGCGAAGCATTGTAAAGCAAAGCGCTGTAAAGCGGGGCCTGCCTGCCCAGATAAAGTAGCTCCAGGACTATACCCACGTATCACCCTGCCAGAGAATCAACAGTGCTCTACCCCAGGATTACTGGGACGTCAGAGGTGCTCTACCCCAGGATTACTGGGACGTCAGAGGTGCTTTACCCCAGGATTACTGTGACGTCAGAGGGATTAAATTTGTTATATTTTTTCATGTGGAAAATCTAAACATCTGATAGTTTTGTTATTGTTTTTCTCAAGTTAGTTTTACGAACTAGAAACATGATGGGTCGGGCATGAGTCCTCATGGCACCTCGCTGGGGTAATGCCCATGATGCTATATTTCTCTGCATACAACCTGCCCAGACAGGTAGTGAATATTTTCTGTGATTGTCATAGTTGCTTCTTAGAGATGATGTACTGTAAGTTTTTTTTATAGTGGAATCTGAGGATGAGGTTTCGAACCTAGGAAGGGAAGGTAGGTTCACAACCCTCCTTCCTTATATCTCCAGTCTTGCCTCCCTCCCTCTCTCCCTCCCTCCCTCTCTCCCTCTCTCTCCCTCGCCTTCGTCTGCCTCATAATCCATAGAGCGGGTCAGTTCATACTCGCTCCGTGATGGTGAAAATAACTTAAAAAGTTTTCCATTTGCCGCTACCGAATTTCGGGAGAAGTCGCAGCCATGCAATCTCTGGAAGCTGGAGAAGGAATAGCGACCAGCGCCTCTCACAGCGGCGCCAGATTGGCCGGAAACTCCATGTAAATACTCCCGATTCCCTTCTGCTTCTCTTCAGCAACTTAGTGCGGTTTCTGGACTACGGTAAATCGAGAAAACAAATAAAGCTATGAAGGTTATTTTCCCCCCGTGTTAGTGTTGGTGGTTGTGATAGAGAAGTGAACACTATGATCTGGAACAACTGAGAGAGGCGAATATTGCTACCAGTCCAACACTGAAGGGAAGCAAATATCCAACGATCACTAAGTAGTCAATCCATCGTGAAAGTGTGTGTGTGTGTGCACTCACCTGTTTGTGGTTGCAGGGGGCAATTCACAGCTCTTGGTCCCGTGTATGTTTGTGTATGTACTCACCAAATTGTGGTTGCAGGGGGTCGAGTCATAGCTCCTGGCCCCGCCTCTTCACTGGTTGCCACGTGTGTATGTGTGTGTGAACGTACTCACCTATACGTAGTTGCAGGAGTCGAGTCTTAGCTCTTTGGCCCGCCTTAGCTTTCTTTTTGCCAGTCTCACTCCTACCCTCGTGGGCCCTCTCGTACCTACTTCTAAAACTATGTACTGAGCCTGCCTCGGCCACTTCGTCGAAGTTATTCCAATTCCCGACTGCTCCTGAGACTGAGGAAATATTTCTTGACCTCCCTGTGACTTATCTGTGCCTTCAGCTTCCAGCTGTGTCCCCGAGTACTTGTTTCTCCCATCAATTCCTCTGAGTACTTTGTATGTTATCATGCGTCCTCTGGTTCTTGTGTCCTCCAATGTTGTTAGGCTCAGTTGCGTTACAGCTCCTCTTCTCGTAGGTAATATCTCTTAGATCTGAAACAAGCCTCGCTGCATTCCTCTATACATTCTCCTCCGGTTTCTAAACATGATTGTTCAGCTGAAAGTTCCATGCTGGTGCTGCGTATTCTAAGATGGGCCTGAAATATGTTGTATAAATAATCCTGAATGAGTCTTTGTTGAGAATTCTGAAGGCTCCTCTTATATTTGACAGTGTATCAGGCACTAGCTCACCCCTAGGTATGACTTTGACAGTGTATCAGGCACTAGCTCACCCCTAGGTGTGACTTTGACAGTGTATCAGGCACTAGCTCACCCCTAGGTGTGACTTTGACAGTGTATCAGGCACTAGCTCACCTCTAGGTGTGACTTTGACAGTGTATCAGGCACTAGCTCACCCCTAGGTGTGACTTTGACAGTGTATCAGGCACTAGCTCACCCCTAGGTGTGACTTTGACAGTGTATCAGGCACTAGCTCACCCCTAGGTGTGACTTTGACAGTGTATCAGGCACTAGCTCACCCCTAGGTGTGACTTTGACAGTGTATCAGGCACTAGCTCACCCCTAGGTGTGACTTTGACAGTGTATCAGGCACTAGCTCACCCCTAGGTGTGACTTTGACAGTGTGTCAGGCACTAGCTCACCCTAGGTGTGACTTTGACAGTGTATCAGGCACTAGCTCACCCCTAGGTGTGACTTTGACAGTGTATCAGGCACTAGCTCACCCCTAGGTGTGACTTTGACAGTGTATCAGGCACTAGCTCACCCTAGGTGTGACTTTGACAGTGTATCAGGCACTAGCTCACCCCTAGGTGTGACTTTGACAGTGTATCAGGCACTAGCTCACCCCTAGGTGTGACTTTGACAGTGTATCAGGCACTAGCTCACCCCTAGGTGTGACTTTGACAGTGTATCAGGCACTAGCTCACCCCTAGGTGTGACTTTGACAGTGTATCAGGCACTAGCTCACCCCTACGTCTTTCTTTTTTTAGGTCTGACGTTTCTGTTCCCTGAGTCTTCACTTAGTGTCCTGTCGTCTTGCACCTTCCACAGTGTTCAAAATCTTGCTTTTGCTGAGGTTGAATTCAATCAGCCACTTATCTGACTAATCTTAGTTTGTCCAGATCCATTTGTAGCCTTTCCCCTGTCTTCAGTTGTTTTTATTCTCATTAGTTTTTAAATTAGCAAACAGGGATACATATGTCTTAATGTAATAAGAGCGGGGTAAACAGGTGATATCACAATATGCAGAACAACAAGGAACTAGTTCATTGATAATGTGAGAAGTCACGAAAGCGCTTGGAATTTCGCTATTTTTTCACAATGGTTGATTTGCAACCTCTTTCTAACAGTCCATCTTTGTTTCCTTCCCTAAGGAATGACAAACCATACCACGGGTGGGGCTTGAACCCGCGGTCGGAGAGTCGTAAAACTCTGAGCCACAAGAGTACGTTCCTTGTTATTCATGCCTGCATCTCAAGTTTTTGTTCAGTCTTGTGTGAGGTATAGTATCAAATGTGTGAGTGAGAGAGAATGAGACAGAATGAATTACCTATGTATAGCTTTCAGGAGCAGAGTCATGCTCGCGGTGTCCTGTCTTCATTAATATGTTCACCATATATATATTTTTTTCAAGTTTCTAATGGTTGTAACAGCTGCTATCTCCTCTTTTAATTCCATTAGTTTGTCACTTTGTTTGCGAGAAAACTGAACTATGCCTTCATCTCCTCTTTGTTCTATGTCCTCTTGTCTTGCTGCAGGTACCAAGAAATCTGAAAAATGGTCTGGTGGTACCGACAAGATGTGGAAAAAGACACTTATGTCCAGTTCAAGACATTAGAAGAAACGTTTCGCTACGAGTGGCTTCTTCAGTCCTAAATCTGAAGAAGCCATTTGTGGCGAAACGTTTCATCTAATAAATGTCCTGAACTGTATATAAGTGTCATTTTCGTCTGCATGCGTGTACATACATACGTTTATATACAGTGGGAGGATAATATATAATTAGATGAGTCCATCAGGACAACCCAGGAGATAGATTAAAACCAAATACACTGCTCTTCCCCTCGCTGCTTACGTAAGCAAAATTCCCCCGGTGGCCGGCCCTCACACAGGAAGGGAAACCAGTGGTAAAAATTACCTGGAAAAGTGTCTCCCTTGAGAGGGTGGGAATAAAAGGTGTTGTAATGAAGTAATGTCGAGCAAACCTCCTTCTGTTTGCTACAAAGACTCCCGCTAAAAGGGTAGGCTCAATTTTTACAGGGGTTTAATTATATCTCAGTGTGCAGGTTAGCGGGGTTATAGAAGCGCTTTGGTGAGGTGTTGGGGTAGTTTGTGTGTGGGGGTTGTGAGGTGCTGGGATGGTGCCTTTGTGTGTGTGTGGGGGTTGTGAAGTGCTGGGATGGTGCCTTTGTGTGTGTGTGGGGGTTGTGAAGTGCGGGGATGGTGCCTTTGTGTGTGTGGGGGTTGTGAGGTGCTGGGATGGTGCCTTTGTGTGTGTGGGGATTGTGAGGTGCTGCGATGGTGCCTTTGTGTGTGTGGGGGTTGTGAGGTGCTGGGATGGTGCCTTTGTGTGTGTGGGGATTGTGAGGTGCTGCGATGGTGCCTTTGTGTGTGTGGGGGTTGTGAGGTGCTGGGATGGTGCCTTTGTGTGTGTGGGGGTTGTGAAGTGCGGGGATGGTGCCTTTGTGTGTGTGTGGGGGTTGTGAAGTGCGGGATGGTGCCTTGTGTGTGGGGGGTTGTGAGGTGCTGGGATGGTGCCTTTGTGTGTGTGTGGGGGTTGTGAAGTGCGGGGATGGTGCCTTTGTGTGTGTGTGGGTTGTGAAGTGCGGGGATGGTGCCTTTGTGTGTGTGGGGGTTGTGAGGTGCTGGGATGGTGCCTTTGTGTGTGTGGGGATTGTGAGGTGCTGCGATGGTGCCTTTGTGTGTGTGGGGGTTGTGAGGTGCTGGGATGGTGCCTTTGTGTGTGTGGGGGGATGTGAGGTGCTGGGATGGTACCTTTGTGTGTGTGGGGGTTGTGAGGTGCTGGGATGGTGCCTTTGTGTGTGTGGGGGGATGTGAGGTGCTGGGATGGTACCTTTGTGTGTGTGGGGGTTGTGAGGTGCTGGGATGGTACCTTTGTGTGTGTGGGGGGATGTGCTTTACACTACAGTTATAAAACTGCAACATTAACACCCCTCCTTCAGAGTGCCGTATATATGTATATATATATATATATATATATATATATACATACATATACATCTAAGGTAACTAATACACATACTCACAAGTTGACAGGTGGGGCCAGGAGCTAGCCCTCGACCCCTGCAACAACATATAGGTGAGTTCACACATTAAGGGAGAACAGATTGGTGTGCAACATTTGCATGGTGACACAATCCTGGTGGAGCCAGACCAGTGGCAGATGTCTTAGCCAAGTTGGCAATGACTTGGAGGCCGTAGACTTGCACAAGTTGGAGCCTCTCTATCAAGAAGCAATCCTAGACGCCCCAGCCAATCAAATAGTAATTCACGTCGTTAGATGAGCAAATCTGGAACTCTCTAAACTCTAAAGGAGAAAATCAGACTCGAAGCATCCAATCACCTAATTGGAATCTAATTCTCCTGGCCTTGGTCGTAACGAGGACCCGGATAGCTACAATCTCCCTCCAGTCCTCAGTAGATTTCATTACATGTATATTTCTGGGTGCAATCGTCAGGCTGCGGCCGATGCAATTTGCAAGATGCACACAAGACGTCTTGAGGGCAGGAGAGGGAGAGGACACTCCCTATATTGACAGGAACCTGCTGCCAGCCAGACTACGAGAGGTTGTATAGCCAGACGGAGAAGTTTGGCTCTGCTGCTTCTCCATATCTTACTATATCTAGTTTTAGTCTTTATATTTACTCTGTTCATCTCTTTACTATCTTCATCTTTGTTTATCTTTACTCTGTTCATGTTTACTCTTCATGTTTACTCTGTTGATCTTTACTTTGTTCGTCTTTACTCTGTTCGTCTTTGTTCGTTTTTAATCTGTTCATTTTAACTCTGTTCATTTCCTCACCTTGTTCCCAACGTCACTGTCTTAGCATTTCCTGTAAATTTACAAATGTCATTTTCTTTATTTTAGGTTAAGCTTTTAGGATATTTTAAATTAGAATAGGATAGATTACGTTAGGTTAGGATGGATTAGGTGAGGATAGTTTTGTTTGGTAAGTTTAGGTTAGGTTGGTGTAGGTTAGGATGGATTAGGTTAGGTTACCTTAATGTTAGGTTAGTTTTTTAGGATATTTTAGGTTAAAATAGGATAGATAACGTTAGGATAAGTTACGTTACGTTAAGATGGATTAAGTTAAGTTAGTTTTGTTTATGAGTTAGGATAGGTTGATCTAGGCTAGGATGGATTAGGTCAGGTTACATACCAGGAGTATACCTGGAGGGGGTTTCATGGGTCAACGTCCCCGTGGCCCGGTCCTTGACCAGGTCTCGTAGTGGATCAGGACCTGATCAAGCATGCTGTTACTAGTGTAAACGTTTATTTTGCAACAAATCAGTAGTAAATGGTAACAAGGCGACCGAAAACACGAAACGTTGTAATGTGAATGTTTATCTCTCAAACTGGGAGAAAGTGCTGATTTCGGGAGGAGATTCTGCCGAGGACCTGCTGAGAGCCAGTCTTCCCCATCTGGTCCTTGGGAAAGTGGAGGAGTCGGGAGGAGATTCTGCCGAGGACCTGCTGAGAGCCGGTCTTCCCCATCTGGTCCTTGGGAAAGTGGAGTCCTCAAGCAAGTAAGTGGACTGGGGGAAGACATATACATAACAGCCCAGCTAACTGGAAATAAAACTGGACAGCTTGTGGATCTGTTGGACTATAGAGCACCTGTTAAAGTTTTATTTAAATCTAGGCGACGTTTCGCTTATAGGGTTTTATCAAAGCCCTGTTTAGAATTGTAGGGCTTTGTTGAAGATCTATTTAATTATAGAGACTTTCCCTTAAAAAAAGGGCTTTATCAATTTAGGCGACGTTCGCTCTAAATAGTGTTTTTAAAAGGCTTATTTAAATCGAAACATCGCCTAGTAAAAGGAAAACTTGCCCAGCTACACGTAATTTCGTCAGCTACTCGCCCATTTCCCACATGTGGTTAGGTGAGACCATGTATACCAGCAACCCAAGCTCATGTATATCAGTGTTATCATATACCCACATGTATACTCAATGTATCTCTTAGACACAAGCGAAAGTATATACATAGAAATTCGAAACCACATTTGTCCCTGTCCACGAGTGTGGCTTAACGCCTACCGTGACGCCTTAGACTATTCAGCTACAGACGCTGCACAACACAAGGTAGCCTGGTTACAAGTAATGGTTCTTCCTAGCGCCGGGCGCACTAGTGAGCCTCAGGCATGGTTTCCCATTTTCTTGTATGCATTGTACTCAATGCACCTCGCAGTCACAAGCGGAAGTATATACACAGAAATATCGCAGGCAGCACGATTCGAACCATGGGTTCGAATTCTGCTGCCTGCGATATTTCTGTGTATCCACAAGTATGTTAAGACAGTTTGCGGCTTATGGCATTTTATTAAAAAATTTCGTCCACCATGATCAATTCTCACTTCAAAACGTGAGTCGTTGACGTTTCGCTCAACGTCAATCTTTGCATGTTTCCTATTTTTTTCCAATTTAGATTTTCTTTAAAGTTAATACAGGTAAAGTCAGGCGACAGAAACGTGTGAAAATGACTCATGAAATCGTAATAACCACGGAACGGGTGGAATTTGATTCCATGGCGAAGGAGTCTTAAAACACCTGGTCACTCACTCGCCACAGGTTCAAAAACCCACCCGTATCGTGGTTTGTTTTCACGTGAAAATGTATATTTATCAACCTACCGACTACACGAGAACCGTGAGGAAAAAATATATTTTGCATATGGTTGTAGTGGGACAGCACTTCTCTGTGTGTAGGACTTATTATGATTTTATTAAGCTTTACATTGAGTAAATCGTTGCCGCAAATATATGATTATTCTCCAGCGCTTCTTAGCTATTGTCGGCAGTGCACCATTTAGGTGCCAGGCGGGCGTCATTTGGGTGCCAGGCGGGCGTCATTTGGGTGCCAGGCAGGCGTCATTAAGACTGCATGTAACCTTTACACCACCAGTCAAGAATACATAAATCACTAAAATAGGCATTAAACTCTCAGCATGTATACACCGAGAGATACACACCTCTCGGTGTATAATGTACTTGTAAGATAAGCTATACTCAGGGAGTTTATAAATTATTTAACAGTACAGTCATACAGTGGTTCTGAAGGCATATGTATTTTGTAAACAGGTTTAAAATGTAATGATCCGAGTGTCAGCAAGTCACCGAATGAAGGGTTCAACCCCCTCACGTATTCTCTACTGACTTGATAAAGCCCAGGTATTTAAATTCCATTTACGCCACAAATCCAGTGGCAAGAAAAGTGTAGCTCTAGCTACTGGATCAAGAGTCCTCCAGCAGCTTCAAGGCATCTCCTTGAAGAGGAAGTATGGCGGAAGTGTTGACATGTCCCCAGCGCGGATAAGATGACCAGCCTGGACGAAGAAGAGTCTGGATGTGACGTCCAAGAGTTTTTCCGTCTCCTACTCACTCCACCGAGACAACAACACCAACCACCGCGACATTTTAGCGTCGCTGTCGACTTGTGAGTCTAGTAATGAGTAAATGGCAGCCACGAAAATGAAAATGGAAAAAATGCTGGAGGATTATGAACAGGTAATGACAGGGGAAACAAAAACAAATTAAAGTGTAAATGGAAGGAAGGAATGTCGGGGACTACTCAGTCACTCCCAGTCGCTTAAAAAAACGGTGTCATTTTTTAAGGTGGCTGCGGAGGGAAGTATAGTTTGTACATTTGGTTGTGTAGCTGGTTATGTATTTATGGAACAAGCACTATTCTTGCAGGCAGGCAGGCACGCACCAACACGCATATATACATCAAGGTACATTACCTCTGAAATTGCCACTGATATAAGAAAAATCGAGATGTATGTTAATAAAGCGAGCTGTGTCGATGAAAAAACTTTGACTATATTTTCTACTGAAAGCCTATACAAAACTTTTAAATCCACGGTAATGGCAGCTAAATTATTGATATGTGGCATTTGGGTTGTGGAGTTCATTGGTGCGATCACTGGCAGCGTGCTGTTTATGGCTTGACTTTATATTGATGTTGACTTGGAGAATCTGTCCCACCGCTACTGATTGTGTCACCATTATTTCTGTAGCATCTGATGAAGTGACCATTTAGAACAAGATGTGAAAACACCAGCTACGGTAACGTATATTATTGTGTGTACTCACCTAGTTGTGGTTGCAGGGGTCAAATCACAGCTCCTGGCCCCGCCTCTTCACTGGCCGCTACTAGGTCACTTTTCCTACTCCATGAGTTTTATCATACCAATTCTTAAAGCTATGTATGGATCCTGCCTCCACTACATCATTTCCCAGACTATTTCGCTTCCTGACAACTTTGTGATTGAAGAAATACTTCCTAACATCCCTGTGATTCATCTGAGTCTTCAACTTCCAACTGTGACCCCTTGTTGCTGTGTCCCATCTCTGGAACATTCTGTCTCTATCCACCTTGTCGATTCCTCTCAGTATTTTATATGTTATCATATCCTCCCTATCTCTCCTGATCTCCAGTGTCGTCAGGTCGATTTCCCTTAACCTCTCCTCGTAGGACAGTCCCCTTAGCTCCGGGACTGGTCTTGTTACAAACCTTAGCATTTTCTCTATTTCCTTACATGCTTGGCTAGGTGTGGGTTCCAAACTGGTGCTGCATACTCTCATATAGGTCTTACGTACACGGTGTACAGGGTCCTAAACGATTCCTTATTGAGATGTCGGAATGTTGTTCGTAGGTTTGCTAGGCGCCCGTATGCTGCAGCAGTTATTTGGTTGATGTGCGCCTCAGGAGATGTGCCCGATGTTATACTCACCCCAAGATCCTTTTCCTTGAGTGAATTTTGTAGTCTCTGGCCTCATAGACTGTACTCCGTCTGCTGTCTTCTTTGCCCTTCCCAATCTTCATGACTTTGCACTTGGTGGGGTTGAACTCTAAAAGCCAGTTTCTGAACCAGGCCTGCAACCTGTCTAGATCCCTTTATATTTCTGCCTGTTCCTCGTCCGATTGAATTCCTCTCATCAGCTTCACATCATCTGCAAACAGGGACATTTCTGAGTTTATTCCTTCCGTCATGTCGTTCACATATATCAGAAACAACACCGGTCCTAGGACTGACCCCTGTTGATCCCCCCTCGTCACAGGCGCCCACTCTGATACCTTGTCACATACCATGACTCGCTGTTGTCTTCCCGACAGGTATTCCCTGATCCATTGCAATTCCTTCCCTGTTATCCCTGCCTGGTCCTCCAGCTTTTGCACTAATCTCTTGTGTGGAACTGTGTCAAACCCCTCTTACAGTCCAAGAAAACGCAATCTACCCACCCTTCTTTCTCTCTTGTCTTACTGCTGTCACCCTGTAATAGAACTCCAGTAGGTTTGTTACACAGGATTTCCCGTCCCTGAAACCGTGCTGGTTGTCGTTGATAAGTGGATATAGGTGATCCACCACTTTTCTGATAATCTTCTCCATGACTTTGCATACTATACATGCCAGTGACACTGGTCTGTAGTTTAATGCTTCGTGTCTGTCTACTTTTTTAAAAATTGGGACTACATTTGCTCTTTTCCATACTTCAGGTAGTCGCCCTTTTTCGGTAGATACGTTGAAGTTTGTTGTTAGTGGTACATATAGCGCCTCTGCTCCCTCTCTCAGGACCCATGGAGATATGTTATCCTGCCCCATCACCTATGAGGTATCTAGCTCGCTTAGCAGCCTCTTCACTTCTTTCTCGGTTGTATGTATTATGTCCAACACTTGATGGTGTACCCCACCTCTCCGTCTTTCTGGAGTCCCTTCTGTCTCCTCCGTGAACACTTCTTTGACTCTCATGTTGAGCAGTGTGTGTGTGTACTCATCTATTTGTGGTTGCAGGGGTTGATTCACAGCTTCGCTGGTCGCAACTAGGTCCACACTCTCCCTGCTCCATGAGCTTTATCGTATCTCTTCTTAATGCTGTGTGTGTGCGTGTGAGTTAGTTACCATTTTGTCCTAGGCACATGTCAATTAGACACTAGGCCTGTAGTATATGCATGCGTGTATATGTGTGTGTGCGTGCGCGTGCGTGTGTGCGTGTGTGTGTGTGTGTGTGCGTGCGTGTGTGCGTGTGTACGTGCGTGTGATATTTGATCAGGATAGAGGTCATTATCACATAACCTGCGTGCGTGCGTGTGTGCGTGCGTGCAATGACTGAGTAATCACCCTTTTGTGTGTACATGATAATTACATTATATCTGTGTAAAGCGTCAAACCCGTGAAGGCATTCAGAGCATTGAGCAGAAGCGGCTCTATGCAGAGCTACGTCCGTAATTAACAGAGCTCAGCTCATAACGATCCTTCTTTATAAATTGGTTGTATTAATATTGTACACTGTAGCAGAGAAGAGGACAACCTCTGACCAGTTCTCCACATTAGTTATCGTGCGTGTAAAAACACACGATGAAAATTTCCATGATGTAGACAGCGCTGCCAAACGTAATTCACTTGTCTTTTTGTGAAATTTAGTTACGGTCAGGTAACTATATTAAAATAAACCTAACTTAACCAAACCTATCCTAACTTAACCTAACCTAATTTAACTAAACCTAACCTAAACCTAACTTAACCAAACTTAACCAAACCTAACCTAAGCTAAACCTAAGCCTAACTTAAAACCTAAATCTAACTTAACCAAACCTAACCTAACCTGAACCTAACTTAACCAAACATAAACTAATTTAACCAAACCTAACCTAATACAACCTTACTAAACTTAACATAGCTTAACCGAGAAGAAGTATTAAAATTTTCGTGAAAGTTCGAGCATCCAGAAATACACGAAGAACACAAGTTATATACACTGAGAGGTGTATTTCTCTCAGCTTATATACACTGAGAGGTGTATTTCTCTCAGCTTATATACACTGAGAGGTGTATTTCTCTCAGCTTATATACACTGAGAGGTGTATTTCTCTCAGCTTATATACGCTGAGAGTTTGCCTTAACTCCTATTTCGGGGATTAAAGTACTCTTGTCTGCTGGCGAAAATGCTTACGTTCAGCCTGAATGACCCTAGAATAGTCGATAGGTGTTAAACCTCATTACCCAACCAACCATGAAGAGCAGTTTGGTGGGAAATTGGTTGCCCTAATTGGAGAAGGAATTGTCTCCTGGAACTGTCTGCTACTCCATTTGTTAAGACATATATTTCTATATTTTTCACACCACTTCTTCCGTAACGTGAGAATGTATCTTCTTGTCCTCTGTGGTGGAAAAATAAACACAAGTGCAGTATAATGGGATCCTTTATTGACTACGTTTCGCCCGTCCCGTGGGGGTCCGTCTCAGATTCAACCTACCTGGCTTTCTCCACCTGACTCTCCATCCTATAAATACTCATGTACTATTCACTCAGATAGATTTGTTTGACTTGATAAAACTCAGTGTGGGCGAAACGTACTCAATAAAGGATCACATTATACTGAATTTGTGTTTATTTTTACATCGTGTCGGTATTTTATATAATTTGTCTCTGTCCTCTTATGTTCCAGCATTCAAAGATTTCCTCAGTTTTTTTCGTAAATTCTCGTTAACTGATAATGTTTTGATTTTTGCTGAAGTGGCTAGTTTACTGTGCACCCATAACCATCCTGTAGACGGTAGTGGCTAGTTTATTGTGCACCCATAACCATCCTGTGGACGGTAGTGGCTAGTTTATTGTGTACCTTATATCCATCCTGTGGACGGTAGTGGCTAGTTTATTGTGCACCCATAACCATCCTGTGGACGGTAGTGACTAGTTTATTGTGCACCCATAACCATCCTGTGGACGGTAGTGACTAGTTTACTGTGCACCCATAACCATCCTGTGGACGGTAGTGGCTAGTTTATTGTGCACCCATAACCATCCTGTGGACGGTAGTGGCTAGTTTATTGTGTACCTTATATCCATCCTGTGGACGGCAGTGGCTAGTTTACTGTGCACCCATAACCATCCTGTGGACGGTAGTGGCTAGTTTATTGTGCACCCATAACCATCCTGTGGACGGTAGTGGCTAGTTTATTGTGTACCTTATATCCATCCTGTGGACGGTAGTGGCTAGTTTACTGTGCACACATAACCATCCTGTGGACGGTAGTGACTAGTTTACTGTGCACCTATAACCATCCTGTGGACGGTAGTGACTAGTTTACTGTGCACCCATAACCATCCTGTGGACGGTAGTGGCTAGTTTACTGTGTACCCATAACCATCCTGTGGACGGTAGTGACTAGTTTACTGTGTACCCATAACCATCCTGTGGACGGTAGTGACTAGTTTACTGTGCACCCATAACCATCCTGTGGACGGTAGTGGCTAGTTTACTGTGCACCCATAACCATCCTGTGGACGGTAGTGGCTAGTTTACTGTGCACCCATAACCATCCTATGGACGGTAGTGGCTAGTTTACTGTGCACCCATAACCATCCTGTGGACGGTAGTGGCTAGTTTACTGTGCACCCATAACCATCCTGTGGACGGTAGTGGCTAGTTTACTGTGCACCCATAACCATCCTGTGGACGGTAGTGGCTAGTTTACTGTGCACCCATAACCATCCTGTGGACGATAGTGACTAGTTTACTGTGCACCCATAACCATCCTGTGGACGGTAGTGACTAGTTTACTGTGCACCCATAACCATCCTGTGGACGGTAATGACTAGTTTACTGTGCACCCATAACCATCCTGTGGACGGTAGTGGCTAGTTTACTGTGCACCCATAACCATTCTGTGGACGGTAGTGACTAGTTTACTATGCACCCATAACCATCCTGTGGACGGTAGTGGCTAGTTCATTGTGCACCCATAACCATCCTGTGGACGGTAGTGACTAGTTTACTGTGCACCCATAACCATCCTGTGGACGGTAGTGGCTAGTTCATTGTGCACCCATAACCATCCTGTGGACGGTAGTGACTAGTTTACTATGCACCCATAACCATCCTGTGGACGGTAGTGGCTAGTTCATTGTGCACCCATAACCATCCTGTGGACGGTAGTGACTAGTTTACTGTGCACCCATAACCATCCTGTGGATGGTAGTGGCTAGTTCATTGTGCACCCATAACCATCCTGTGGACGGTAGTGACTAGTTTACTATGCACCCATAACCATCCTGTGGACGGTAGTGGCTAGTTCATTGTGCACCCATAACCATCCTGTGGACGGTAGTGACTAGTTTACTGTGCACCCATAACCATCCTCTGGATGGTAGTGGCTAGTTCATTGTGCACCCATAACCATCCTGTGGACGGTAGTGACTAGTTTACTATGCACCCATAACCATCCTGTGGACGGTAGTGGCTAGTTCATTGTGCACCCCATTTGCAATACAGTTGTAGATAGGCAAGATTAACAATGCAAGACAAGTCACAGGGGGACAGAAATCTTCAGCTTAAGATCTTTGATACGTCTCCGTGCCTCATCAGGAGCTATGCAATGTTGCAAGAGCAGCAACAAACTAACTATCCTCTGAGAAAACTTCCCCTCAATCTTCCTGCTACCTGTTGCTGCTTTTGCAACATTGTATAGCTCCTGATGACGCACGGAGACGTGTGAAAGATCTTGAGCTGAAGATTTCCATCCCCCCACATATATATGTGCTGATCTACGTTTACGTTCTCATAGTAAAGCACAAATAGCCCGCACGTCGTAAAGTAGTCGTAAGTTCCTCACGTCGTAAAGTAGTCGTAAGTTCCTCTCCTATGGGCGGGTTATTTATGTGTTGTTCTAGTCAGGTAATGTGCCTTTTCTTCCTTATCATAATAACTTATAGTTCGTCTCTGGCATCTGTTTACATGACTGTTACATTTTAATTTGGTATTTAATTATCGTAGAATATTTTAATTGAAGAAACTAAAGTTATATTTAGTTTGTCTCAAAGTACTTCCTTTTCTAATATAATTAACATTACCTTGAGGAAATACAGTAAATTGGTGTGGGGATGTATAGGTTAGTGTGGGAATGTGTAGGTTAGTGTGGGAGTGTGTAGGTTAGTGTGGGAGTGTAGGTTAGTGTGGGAGTGTGTAGGTTAGTGTGGGAGTGTGTAGGTTAGTGTGGGAATGTGTAGGTTAGTACGGTAGTGTGTAGGTTAGTGTGGGAGTGTGTAGGTTAGTGTGGGAGTGTGTAGGTTAGTGTGGGAGTGTGTAGGTTAGTGTGGGAGTGTGTAGATTAGTGGGAGTGTATAGGTTAGTGTGGGAGTGTGTAGGTTAGTGTGGGAGTGTGTAGGTTAGTGGGAGTGTATAGGTTAGTGTGGGAGTGTGTAGGTTAGTGTGGGAGTGTGTAGATTAGTGTGGGAGTGTGTAGGTTAGTGTGGGAGTGTGTAGGTTAGTGTGGGAGTGTGTAGGTTAGTGGGAGTGTATAGGTTAGTGTGGGAGTGTGTAGGTTAGTATGGGAGTGTGTAGGTTAGTATGCTAGTGTGTAGGTTAGTATGGGAGTTTGTAGGTTAGTATGCTAGTGTGTAGGTTAGTGTGGGAATGTATAGGTTAGTGTGGTAGTGTGGGGATGTATAGGTTAGTGTGTAGGTTAGTATGGTAGTGTGTAGGTTAGTATGGTAGTGTGTAGGTTAGTGTGGGAGTGTGTAGGATAGTGTGGGACTGTGTAGGTTAGTGTGGTAGTGTGTAGGTTAGTGTGGTAGTGTGTGGGTTAGTATGGTAGTGTGTAGGTTAGTGTGGGACTGTGTAGGTTAGTGTGGTAGTGTGTAGGTTAGTGTTGGAATGTGTAGGTTAGTACGGTAGTGTGTAGGTTAGTGTGGGAGTGTGTAGGTTAGTGGGAGTGTATATGTTAGTGTGGGAGTGTGTAGGTTAGTGTGGGAGTGTGTAGGTTAGTGTGGGAGTGTGTAGGTTAGTGTAGGAGTGTGTAGGTTAGTGGGAGTGTATAGGTTAGTGTGGGAGTGTATAGGTTAGTGTGGTAGTGTGTAGGTTAGTATGGTAGTGTGTAGGTTAGTATGGGAGTGTGTAGGTTAGTATGCTAGTGTGTAGGTTAGTATGGGAGTGTGTAGGTTAGTATGGTAGTGTGTAGGTTAGTGTGGGAATGTATAGGTTAGTGTGGTAGTGTGGGGATGTATAGGTTAGTGTGTAGGTTAGTATGGTAGTGTGTAGGTTAGTATGGTAGTGTGTAGGTTAGTGTGGGAGTGTGTAGGATAGTGTGGGACTGTGTAGGTTAGTGTGGTAGTGTGTAGGTTAGTGTGGTATTGTGTGGGTTAGTATGGTAGTGTGTAGGTTAGTGTAGGAGTGTGTAGGATAGTGTGGGACTGTGTAGGTTAGTGTGGTAGTGTGTAGGTTAGTGTGGTAGTGTGTGGGTTAGTATGGTAGTGTGTAGGTTAGTGTGGGACTGTGTAGGTTAGTGTGGTAGTGTGTAGGTTAGTGTGGTAGTGTGTAGGTTAGTGTGGTAGTGTGTGGGTTAGTATGGTAGTGTGTAGGTTAGTGTGGGAGTGTGTAAGTTAGTGTCGGAGTGTATAGGTTAGTGTGGCAGTGTGTAGGTTAGTGTGGGAGTGTGTAGGTTATGTGGGAATGTGTAGGTTAGTGTGGGAGTGTGTAGGTTATGTGGGAGTGTGTAGGTTAGTGTGGGAGTGTACAGGTTAGTGTGGGAGTGTATAGGCTAGTGTGGGAGTTTGTAGGTTAGTGTGGGAATGTATAGGTTAGTGTAGGAGTGTGTAAGTTAGTGTGGGGATGTATAGGTTATGTGATAATGTGTAGGTTAGTGTGGGAGTGTATAGGTTAGTGTTGGAGTGTATATTATTATTATTATTATAATCAAAAGAAGCGCTAAACCACAAGGGTTATACAGCGTGGGAGTGTATAGGTTAGTGTGGGAGTGTGTAGGTTAGTGTGGGGATGTATAGGCTATTTGAATATGTATTTTAGTGTGGGAGTGTATAGGTTAGTGTAGGAGTGTATAAGTTAGTGTGGGAGTGTGTAGGTTAGTGTGGAAATGTGTAGGTTAGTGTGGTAGTGTGCAGGTTAGTGTGGGAGTGTGTAGGCTAGTGTGGAGGTTATTGTGGTAGTGTGTAGGTTATTGTGGTAGTGTGTAGGTTAGTGTGGTAGTGTGTAGGTTATTGTGGGAGTGTGTAGGTTAGTGTGGTAGTGTAGGTTAGTGTGGGAGTGTGTAGGTTAGTATGGGAGTGTGTAGGTTAGTGTGGGAGTGTAGGTTAGTGTGGGAGTGTGAGGTTAGTATGGGAGTGTGAGGTTAGTATGGGAGTGTGTAGGTTAGTATGGGAGTGGTAGGGTAGTGTGGGAATGTGTAGGTTAGTGTGGGAGTGTGTAGGTTAGTGTGGGACTTTGTAGGTTAGTGTGGTAGTGTGTGGGTTAGTATGGTAGTGTGTAGGTTAGTGTGGGAGTGTGTAAGTTAGTGTCGGAGTGTATAGGTTAGTGTGGCAGTGTGTAGGTTAGTGTGGGAGTGTATAGGTTAGTGTTGGAGTGTATATTATTATTATTATTGTAATCAAAAGAAGCGCTAAACCACAAGGGTTATACAGCGTGGGAGTGTATAGGTTAGTGTGGGAGTGTGTAGGTTAGTGTGGGGATGTATAGGTTATGTGGAAATATGTAGGTTAGTGTGGGAGTGTATAGGTTAGTGTAGGAGTGTATAAGTTAGTGTGGGAGTGTGTAGGTTAGTGTGGAAATGTGTAGGTTAGTGTGGTAGTGTGCAGGTTAGTGTGGGAGTGTGTAGGCTAGTGTGGAGGTTATTGGTAGTGTGAGGTTATTGTGGTAGTGTAGGTTAGTGTGGCAGTGCAGGTTAGTGTGTGAGGCTATCAGGAGTGGAGGTTAGTGTGGAGTGCAGGTAGTGTGAGTGTGTAGGTTAGATGGGAGTGTGTAGGTTAGTGTGGGAGTGTAGGTTAGTGTGGGAGTGTGTAGGTTAGTATGGGAGGGTGTAGGTTAGTATGGGAGTGTGTAGGTTAGTATGGGAGTGTGTAGGTTAGTGTGGGAGTATGTAGGTTAGTGTGGGAGTGTGTAGGTTAGTGTGGGAGTGTGTAGGTTAGTGTGGGAGTGTGTAGGTTAGTGTGGGAGTGTGTAGGTTAGTGTGGGAGTGTGTAGGTTAGTGTGGGAGTGTGTAGGTTAGTGTGGGAGTGTGTATTATTATTATAATCAAATAGAAGCGCTAAACCACAGGGGTTATACAGCATGGGAGTGTGTAGGTTAGTGTGGGAGTGTGTAGGTTAGTGTGGGAGTGTGTAGGTTAGTGTGGGAGTGTGTAGGTTAGTGTGGGAGTGTGTAGGTTAGTGTAGGAGTGTGTAGGTTAGTGTGGGAGTGTGTAGGTTAGTGTGGGAGTGTAGGTTAGTGTGGGAGTGTGTTGGAAGCTGCTACACATACATACCCTCCCTCCCCCGCCCAGAACTACACTGACGCCGCCCACAGCCTTAGTGGCCACCCAGTCAGCCACGCTAGCAACCATGCCACCCACCGACCCAGGCACCCACCCACCCAGCTAGCCAGCAAGCAACGCCACCTGTCCCCTGGCGGCCGCACTACCGTATCCAAGCACGTACAGAATTATTATTAGATTTATAAGGAAAACGATAAACCCTTAGGAGTCAGACTGAAGTGAAAAGTTAATCAGATAGGAACCAGGGAAGAGTAGTTTTGCCTCAGATTCCGTGGATCAAGAGCCCTTTAGTAGCATCAAGGAAGCAGTGAGGGAAGCCTGTGCTTCACGGATAACAACAGAGTTACAAAAATGTAGGTTCATGGAGGTTGTAGATATATGTATGAAATAGATACATATAGAAATATGGGAGAGGTACAGTATGTAGGAACTTCATATAAGAACTTCATATAAGAACTTCATATAGGAACTTCATATAAGAACTTCATATAGGAATATTTGATAGAATTATAAGATACTAGGTACATTATATAGGAACATGAGACTTGAATATCAGATTGGAGCATCAGATAGGTACATAAAATAGGTATATCATATAGGAATATCATACAGGGAATTCAGATAGGCTTCACATAGGTAAGAGATTAAGATAATTTAGATAGGAGCTTAAACTAGGTACCTTGTAGAGGGAAGTTCCTGTGAAAACCACTCACACAAGGGAGATAGAGAAAAAATGATAGGAAATGGATAGAAAGATAATTTATGGTAGAAGGATAATGGTGCAATATCCACCATGATCTGCAGAGGTGAGAAGCTCCATGGTGGTCAAGGTGAGGTGTAGTACTGTTAATACCAGACACTCAAGGATGTAGATTTATATATATATATATATATATATATATATATATATATATATATATATATATATATATATATATATATATATATATATATATATATATATATATATATATTCAACACGTCGGTCGTCTCCCACCGAGGTAGGGTGACCCAAAAAAGAAAAAACACTTTCACCATCATTCACACATGATTATATAATCAGTGTCTTTGCAGAGGCGCTCAGAGACGACAGTTTAGATGTCATTCCAAACAGCCAATATCCCAAACCCTTCCTTTAAAGTCCAGACATTGTACTTCTTACCTCCAGGACTCAAGTCCGGCTAAAAAAACAGGCGACATTTTTTATAAAATTATCTCTCAGTCCAAAGCAGGATTCGAACCTGCAAACTGGGCATCAGAGTACACAGTACTAGGTCTCTTATACCTGTTGTCCCCGTTCACCTATCACCTAGCAAGCAAGTAGGTACATGGGTGTTAGTCGACTGGTGTGAGTCGCATCCTGGGGGACAAGATTGAGGACCCCAGTGGAAATACGACAGACAGTCCTCGATTACGCACTGACTTTCTTGGGTTATCCTGGGTGACTAACCCTCCGGGGTTAAAAATCCGAACAAAATCTTATCTTTTTCCACACAGTCGTCTGTGAATATTTTGCTACCTAGACTGTAGTACTCTGCTGAGAGGAATCCCAGTACTCTCAACACCACAGTAGTACTGTGCTGAGAGGAATCCCAGTACTCTCAGAACCACAGTGGTACTGTGCTGAGAGGAATCCCAGTACTCTCAGAACCACTGTAGTACTGTGCTGAGAGTAATCCCAGTACTCTCAGAACCACAGTAGTACTGTGCTGAGAGGAATCCCAGTACTCTCAGAACCACTGTAGTACTGTGCTGAGAGGAATCCCAGTACTCTCAGAACCACTGTAGTACTGTGCTGAGAGGAATCCCAGTACTCTCAGAACCACAGTAGTACTGTGCTGAGAGGAATCCCAGTACTCTCAGAACCACAGTAGTACTGTGCTGAGAGGAATCCCAGTACTCTCAGAACCACAGTAGTACTGTGCTGAGAGGAATCCCTGTACTCACCCATATGTGGTTGCAGGGGTTAAGTCCAATGTGTACATGGAAATATTTAGAGGAATCAAAAAGACAGATGTTCGTAGAGAGGGGCGGTGGACGATTGAGAGGGTTTTATGAAAAGGCAGCTGAGAGGGAATGGGGAGCAGTAAGCCAGCCAGCAGGTAGCGCCATCTACATACAACCTGGCTACCACAATCACCGCACCCACGCTATATTATACACACCGACAGGTGTATATCTCGCCGTGTATAATACAACGAGAGTTTTCTACTTTAGGGATCGTAGTCATTTTGATTATAAAGGTGAAATGCGCCTTGAGCCTCGTGTAGTCGATATTGTTAATCTCTGACATATGAGGTAAATGTTACTATCAACTATCACCGCAACTCAACCACCATTTTGCCAGCTACCATGACACAGCTGGGCCCACAATACAGAATATGCATGCAGGTGTTGATTTGTGTAATGGCGTTGTATGCAGGTGTCTCTGTAAAGGTGTATGCAGGTATTGATTTGTGTAATGACATTATTTGCAGGTGTTGATTTATGTAAAAGCGTTATTTGCAGGTGATGATTTGCGTAATGGCGTTAATTGTAGGTGTCGATTTGTATAAAGGTGTATGCAGGTGTTGATTTGTGTATAGGTGTTACATGTAGATAATGAGTTGTGTATAGTCTATGTGTGAAGGTGTTGTGCACAGGTTTCACATACAAGTGTTGAGTTTTGTACTAGATTTGTATGAAGGTATTGTGTACAAGCCTTATATATACAGTTGTTGAGAGTTTCTCTGCTGGTGTTGAATTTTACACAGGATTTATATGCAGGTGTTGAATTGCGTAGAGACCTCATCTGCAGGCGTTTCTTTACTGGATTTGTATGAAGGTGTTAATTTTGAGTGATTTTTTATACAGGTGTCAAATTGAGTAAAGATGTTTAATATAGGTTTGGAATTGTGTAAATATTGTGGGAACACCTGCTGATTTGTAGACCGGATTTATAGCTCATTTGCAATAAACATATGAAACTGAAACTTTTTAGAGACGTGATACATATTTAATCTGAAATACATGAACCTTTATTACAGATGTTTTGAAACTTTTTTCACATGTGCACTTTACAGGTGTTTTGACACGTTTCAGATACACTTGCAGTTATAAATTTATATAATGGCAAATTTAATGTGCCTGTACATTGTACAGTTACAAATTTTTGTACATATTTCGTACATATGTTTGCAGGTATTAGAGATAATTTTGATAATTGCTTTTGTGCAATTATTATTATTATTATTATTATTATTATTATTATTATTATTATTATTAATATTGTGTAATAATTTACGTGTTCCGGACTCAGAGATATCTACGCTACACACATACACACACCCACACACACACACACAGGAGCTAAGTCTCGACCCCTGCAACCACAATTAGGTGAGTACACACACACACACACACACACACATACACGAATGGGTAATAGTTAAATATTTTTTGTTATTACAAAGATTCCACAACACATAAACCCACTACACCTGCTTAAAATACCTGTTTCACACACCTGTTCATAACACCTGCTTCATACTTCTTAAACTACCTGCTCCATAACTACTCAAAATACTTGCTTCACACACCTGCTCATAACATCTTAAAATACCTGCTCCACACCTAATCAAAATACTTGCTTCACACACCTGCTCGAAACACCTGATCCACACACTTCAAACCACCTGTGCACCAGGTAGTATATAGCAACGGGAGTCTCTTTAACCACATAAACAACGGTAACAGGTAACGGTTCTCTTTGTTTCCCATAAAATCCCAGCGAGCTTTATGGTTGCACAACTCTGTGAATATGTTGTTGCAAGAATCTATGTTTGTTCTGGGATTATTGTGAGTGCAACCCAGTACTGCTGAGTGCAAACTGGAGCCTGAGTACAGCTGCTTGAGTACTGGAGGGTAAGGTTTGTACAGCTGCCTGAGTACTAGAGAGTAATGTTTGTACAGATGTCTGAGTACTGGATAGTAATGTTTGTACAGTTGCCAGAGTACTAGAGAGTAATGTTTGTACAGCTGCCTGAGTACTAGAGAGTAATGTTTGTACAGCTGTCTGTGTACTGGATAGTAATGTTTGTACAGTTGCCAGAGTACTAGAGAGTAATGTTTGTACAGCTGCCTGAGTACTAGAGAGTAATGTTTGTACAGCTGTCTGAGTACTGGATAGTAATGTTTGTACAGTTGCCAGAGTACTAGAGAGTAATGTTTGTACAGCTGCCTGAGTACTAGAGAGTAATGTTTGTACAGCTGTCTGTGTACTGGATAGTAATGTTTGTACAGTTGCCTGAGTACTAGAGAGTAATGTTTGTACAGCTGTCTGAGTACTGGAGAGTAATGTTTGTACAGCTGTCTGAGTACTGGATAGTAATGTTTACGCAACTGACTGTAAAAGAGGAGAGAGTGTAATGTTTACACCCAACATTTGGCAGGAACGGCCATCTTGTTCATACTGGTAATCCCGCTTGCCAAATGTTGCCGAGATGTGAATTCTGTAACGAGGCTTGAGCGTGGGTCCTGAGCGAGGCTGCCAGAGTTCCTGGGTGCCTGCGCCAGCAAGCACAATGCTCTCTCTCTCTCTCTCTCTCTCTCTCTCTCCACACACAGGTCCCTCATCTAACATCCTTTGTAGGATCTTTGTTCTAGCTTCACCTCCTGCATTCCTCTCGCTATACTTGCTTACCTAAACATCGTGTACACAAAGGACCTGATCAATGCACCAGCGAAATAATGTACACACGTACAAATGTACAACTGAGTGAGATGTAGTCACATTAGGGTGTATAATTAAGCCCTGGTTACCTTAACGGCTTGCAAACGTTGATTATAACAATCCTCTATACCAATAACTGCACATGTATGCTCAGTACTATGTGTAATATATGTCGTATAAATAATTTGTATGCATAGTAAACATATGTATAAATTGAATAGGAATAGAGAGCAGTGAGTACCACGTGTGTGTAGAGTATATGTCAGTTAATGTGACTGTTTACTGTATATTGTGTAGTGAGACAGTGTGGTGAACAAAGGCAGTGTGGAGTAGTGAGGCAGTGTGGTGTAGGGAGACAGTGTGGTGTAGGGAGACAGTGTGGTGTAGGGAGACAGTGTGGCGTAGGGAGATAATGTGGAGTAGTGAGGCAGTGTGGTGTAGGGAGACAGTGTGGTGTAGGGAGACAGTGTGGTGTAGGGAGACAGTGTGGTGTAGGGAGACAGTGTGGTGTAGGGAGACAGTGTGGTGTAGGGAGGCAGTGTGGTGTAGGGAGGCAGTGTGGTGTAGGGAGACAGTGTGAAGTAGTGAGACAGTGTGGTGTAGTGATCCAGTAGGTTGTAGTGAGACAGTGTGGTGTAGGGAGGCAGTGTGGTGTAGGGAGACAGTGTGATGTGGTGAGACAGTGTAGTGTAGGGAGACAGTGTAGTGTAGGGAGACAGTGTAGTGTAGGGAGACAGTGTAGTGTAGGGAGACAGTGTGGTATGGGGATACAGTGTGGTGTTGTGAGACATCGAGGTGTAGCAAGACAGTGTGGTGTAGGGAGACAGTGTGGAGTAGGGAGACAGTGTGGTGTAGGGAGACAGTGTGGAGTAGTGAGACAGTGTGGAGTAGTGAGGCAGTGTGGTGTAGTGATCCGGTAGGTTGTAGTGAGACAGTGTGGTGTAGGGAGGCAGTGTGGAGTAGGGAGGCAGTGTGATGTGGTGAGACAGTGTGGTGTTGTGTATTGAGACAGTGTAGTGTTATGAGACATTGAGGTGTAGGGAGACAGTTTGATGTAGTGAGACAGTGTGATGTAGGGAGACAGTTTGATGTAGTGAGACAGTGTGATGTAGGGAGACAGTGTGATGTAGTGAGACAGTGTGATGTAGTAAGACAGTGTGATGTAGGGAGACAGTGTGGTGTGAGATAGAGTGATGTAGGGAGACAGTTTGATGTAGTGAGACAGTGTGATGTAGGGAGACAGTGTGATGTAGTGAGACAGTGTGATGTAGTGAGACAGTGTGATGTAGGGAGACAGTGTGGTGTGACATAGAGTGATGTAGGGAGACAGTTTGATGTAGTGAGACAGTGTGATGTAGTGAGACAGTGTGATGTAGGGAGACAGTGTGGTGTGAGATAGAGTGATGTAGGGAGACAGTTTGATGTAGTGAGACAGTGTGGTGTGAGATAGTGTGATGTTGTGAGACAGTGTGATGTAGGGAGGCAGTGTGATGTTGTGAGACAGTGTGATGTAGGGAGGCAGTGTGGTGTAGGGAGACAATGTGGTGAAGGGAGACAGCGTGGTGTTGGGAGTGTGATGTAGAGAGACAGTGTGGTATTGTGAGACAGTGTGATGTAGGGAGATAGTGTGGTGTAGGGAGACAGTGTGTTGTAGGGAGGCAGTGTGGTGTAGGGAGACAGTGTGGTGTAGGGAGACAGTGTGATGTAGGGAGGCAGTGTGGTGTAGGGAGACAGTGTGGTGTAGTGAGACAGTGTGGTGTAGGGAGGCAGTGTGGTGTAGGGAGTCAGTGTTGTGTAGGGAGGCAGTGTGGTGTAGGAGGCAGTGTGGTGTAGGGAGGCAGTGTGGTGTAGGGAGGCAGTGTGGTGTAGGGAGGCAGTGTGGTGTAGGGAGACAGTGTGAAGGACCAAGGTAGGATGGTGCAGTGAATTTGTGAGAGTACTGGGACAGTACAGTGGGGCAGTTTATTGATGCAGTACAGTGTGGCATTGTACTGAGGCAATATAGTGAGGCAGTGTAGTGATGCTGTACAGTGTGGCAGTGTAGTGAGGCACTATAAGGCAGTGTAGTGATGCGGTACAGTGTAGTGAGGCAGTATAAGGTAGTGTAGTGAGGCAGTATAAGGTAGTGTAGTGAGGCAGTATAAGCAGTGTAGTGAGGAAGTACAAGGCAGTATAGTGAGGCAGTACAAGGCAGTGTTGTGAGGCAGTATATGGCAATGTAGTGAGGCAGTATAAGGCAGTGTAGTGAGGCAGTACAAGGCAGTGTAGTGAGGCAGTACAAGGCAGTGTAGTGAGGCAGTACAAGGCAGTGTAGTGAGGCAGTGCAAGGCAGTGTAGTGAGGCAGTGCAAGGCAGTGTAGTGAGGCAGTACAAGGCCGTGTAGTGAGGCAGTATAAGGCAGTGTAGTGAGGCAGTACAAAGCAGTGTAGTAATCAGTACAAGGCCGTGTAGTGAGGCAGTATAAGGCAGTGTAGTGAGGCAGTACATTGCAGTATAGTGAGGCAGTATAAGGCAGTGCAGTGAGGCAGTATAAGGCAGTGTAGAGAGGCAGTATAGTGAGGCAGTACATTGCAGTATAGTGAGGCAGTATAAGGCAGTGCAGTGAGGCAGTACAAGGCAGTGTAGAGAGGCAGTACAAGGCAGTGTAGAGAGGCAGTACAAGGCAGTATAGTGAGGTGGTAGAGAACAAACAATAAAGTTAGATCAGGTGAGCCACTTCTCTGGCTACGCCCACAGGTAAACCTTAATAATGAACTAATTTTCAGAAGGAAAATGACGGCAGGTCTTTCGTTGGAGTGTATTGATTATGGATTATATATAATTACGAGGTAGGAGAGTGGCGGGGTCGGGCGGTGGGCGAGCCACCCACCGCCCACCGCCCACGACGCCCTCACCCACCCCTCATAACCCACAAGACGAGGACAAAATGCATTATAGAGGACCTGAAATTGAAACTCAGGGGCCTGAGGCTGGGGTATGCTATTAGGAAAATCTAGAGCTCACCTCTTTCTAGGTTTTCTAGTAAGGGGCGGGGTCTAGATAGCGTGTACCTCCGCCCATGAGTTGCGTCAGCGCCGCCTACAAGTTGCACTTCAGGAGTTTTGCGCGTCAGCCTGCCGGGGGAGGGGCGACCACACGTATGGAGTTTTTTGCAAATGGTGGCTGTGTGCCTTCCTGGAGGGATTCTGACGCAAGCAATGGCTGTTTTTGGTCATAAATATATTGGAAAAGCTCTTTAAGGTGTATACGAACGAAAATAGTCTAAAAAAGCCAAGAAAAACGTCCTAAAGCGTCGCGCCTCTGCATCCCAAAACTTTGTGAAACTAGTTGGGAGGTTGTTGAGAAGTTTCCTGACGCAGGCCGGGGTGCGCGCCCCGCCCCCCGCGCGTTGCCACATGTATGCCACCGCCAGGTCTGTAACTAATATCTGCCTTCAATGACAAATATTAGTGCCCCTAGGCCTTTCTGAAACCTAAATGACTGCTGCAACACAGCTGAGTAGGCCGTAGCGGTAGATGAGGAGTAAGTTTCCCTGCTAAACTGCTGCCATGACAGCTGCCCTTATATTTCCCTCACGTCTGCTTCTTCCTGCTACCCTCACACTCCTTCCCCCCACCTCTTCTCTCACCTACCCCCTCTTCCTTCTCCTCCTCCTGCAATGTGACGCCTGAGTGTCGATTCTCTTTGCATATTAATGACCCGTCTTGCTGACACCCTCATCTGAATTACTGCCTTTGTGGGCGAGTAAAAAGTGTGTGTAGGATGGCGGGTGTTCCTGCGGCGTCCTGCGGTTGTGTTGCGGCTAGCTAGGTCACCAGGAGACGAGGTCGTGCAGCGGTCAGTCTCTCAGTATCCGCCCCGCCTCCTCTACCCCGCGCCGCACCCACCTCCTCCCCCTCCGTCGGCGACGCTAGCAAGACCTCCCGACACTACGCCGCCGCGGTCACCATCTCCGACACTATCCGATCGTTGCCACTGCCGGCCAGAATTAACAAATTCTCTCTAAAAAAAATCAGGAAGATCAGTGTGGATGGTGTGTGTTGAGTTCAAGGCGTGGACGGAAGGACAGAGGGCCAGCTAGACAGGTGGAAGGACAGGTGTCCCCGGGTGTTGTGGTCTGGGATTATCGGCTTGCAGTAAGACCCACTACCGCTGTTGTGAAGGTAAGATAGCGGTAACCAGCTCAGCTTACCCCGCGCACCGCCAGATGGCTCTGCTCTAATCCTAACACATAAGCCACATTATTGCTATGTGCACCCCTCATGATCATGCACTCTACCCACACACACCAATAATCAGTAATTACATTACGTTCATGTTGTACTCATAAAAACACAAGTTTGGAAAACTACAGGACAAAAGCACTTTGCTCTGACTTAGTATAGACTGACCACCGCTGTCTTCGCACCCACCAACAGTTTATACGTAAAAGGACGATTTGGAGAACCACCGGTCATACGTTATGACGTAAACATATAATTTAATCCAGGAGTTTTTTGGTAGAAAATGTGGAGTGACTGAGCTGGAGTCCGCGGGGGACAAGCGGAGCAGCCAGCGGTCCGCGCCGCTCAGCGCTCTGGCGTGGGTTGCACAGTTTTATGTTAGTGCCTTCCCTCAGCGCTGAGTTCTGTTACCCACTAATGCTGATTTGTTTCATGAAATTAAGCCAGTCAGTTTTTAGCTGCAACTCTATTCTATAGTAATTTTGTGGAAACACTCGCAGTGTGCTGCTACACTGTTGTATTGATAGTTACATTGTGGGAACACCAGCAGTGTGTTGCTACACTATTCTATAAGATAGTTACATTGTGGGAACACCAGCAGTGTGTTGCTACACTATTCTATAAGATAGTTACATTGTGGGAACACCAGCAGTGTGTTGCTACACTATTCTATAAGATAGTTACATTGTGGCAACACCAGCAGTGTGTTGCTACACTATTCTATAAGATAGTTACATTGTGGCAACACCAGCAGTGTGTTGCTACAATATTCTTTATGATAGTTACATTGTGGCAACACCAGCAGTGTGTTGCTACAATATTCTATATGATAGTTACATTGTGGCAACACCAGCAGTGTGTTGCTACAATATTCTTTATGATAGTTACATTGTGGCAACACCAGCAGTGTGTTGCTACAATATTCTTTATGATAGTTACATTGTGGCAACACCAGCAGTGTGTTGCTACACTATTCTATATGATAGTTACATTGTGGCAACACCAGCAGTGTGTTGCTACAATATTCTATAAGATAGTTACATTGTGGCAACACCAGCAGTGTGTTGTACATTATTCTATATGATAGTTATATAGAACAAAAGCTAGCTATATTTCTATGTTATATTCCATCACAAATGATGGATTTCATATGTGAAGTAATGAAGTCTTCCAGCCAGAGCAGAGATTATTTACTTTTATCAGAGGAGAAGCGCTAAACCGTAGGGGTCATATAGCACCTGGGAAATGGGAAACATCCAGGTTCAATTTAAGGGAAAGTCAGGTCCATTTCCTTGGATCAAGAACCCCCTCACTGGCATCAAGGTACCTTCTTTGAGAGGTTAGCCTGAGCTGGGAGACTCCACCTCCTGATACCAGTGTTAATTATGACTCGCTCAGCGCAGCTTTTGGTCATGTGACCCACACCTTTTTCTCTGGCTTTTCCTTTCCCTGGCTTTTCCTTACCCTGGCTTTTCCTTACCCTGGTTTTTCCTTACCCTGGCTTTTCCTTTCCCTGGCTTTTACTTTTCCTAGTTTTTCATTTCCCTGGAAATTCCCCTCCCTGGCTTTTACTTTCCCTGGCTTTATTTTTCCTGGTTTTTCCTTTCCCTGGTTTTTCCTTTACCTTTCCTTTTCCTGGCTTTTCCTTTCCCTGGCTTTTACTTTCCTTTTTCCTTTCCTGCCATTTACTTTCCCTGTTTTTCCTTTCCCTGGCTTTTACTTTTTATCTTTTTAATTTCCCCGGCTTTTCTTTCCCTGGCTTTTACTTTCCCTGTTTTTCTTTTCCCTGGCTTTTACTTTTCCTCTTTTTTATTTTCCCTGGCTTTTATTTTCCCTGACTTTTACTTTCCCTGGCTTTTACTTTTCCTGGTTTTTACTTTCCCTGGCTTTTATTTTCCGTGGCTTTTACTTTCCCTGGCTTTTATTTTTCCTGTCTTTTACTTTCCCTGGCTTTTACTTTCTCTGACTTTTCGGGCTTACCCTTAAAATTATAAATACGAGGTGAGAAGCGATATCATGTTGGTGCTATCACCAAGAGTCTGGCGGGTCAGAAACCAGGTCGTCATTACCAGACTGAGGATCGAACCTCCAGCACTCCTTGCGCTGAATGAGCAACAGACGGGTTTAGCGCTTCGTAGCGGTTCATTAAGAAGACTGACGGAGAGTTAGCTTCCTCAGCACTAGTTATTACTAAGGTTATCATACTGGCTGATATTATCCTCAGCACTAGTTATTAATGAGGTTATCATACTGGAGTGATATTATCCTCAGCACTAGTTATTACTGAGGTTATCATACTGGAGTGATATTATCCTCAACACTAGTTATTACTGAGGTTATCATACTGGAGTGATATTATCCTCAACACTAGTTATTACTGAGGTTATCATACTGGAGTGATATTATCCTCAACACTAGTTATTACTGAGGTTATCATACTGGAGTGATATTATCCTCAGCACTAGTTATTACTAAGGTTATCATACTGGAGTGATATTATTCTCAACACTAGTTATTACTGAGGTTATCATACTGGAGTGATATTATCCTCAGCACTAGTTATTACTGAGGTTATCATACTAGAGTGATATTATCCTCAGCACTAGTTATTACTAAGGTTATCATACTGGAGTGATATTATCCTCAACACTAGTTATTACTGAGGTTATCATACTGGAGTGATATTATCCTCAGCACTAGTTATTACTGAGGTTATCATACTGGAGTGATATTATCCTCTGCACTAGTTATTACTGAGGTTATCATACTGGAGTGATATTATCCTCAGCACTAGTTATTACTGAGGTTATCATACTGGAGTGATATTATCCTCAGCACTAGGTATTACTGAGGTTATCATACTGGAGTGATATTATCCTCACCACTAGTTATTACTGAGGTTATCATACTGGAGTGATATTATCCTCACCACTAGTTATTACTGAGGTATATTATACTGGCTAATATTATTCTCACCATTAGTTATTACTGAGGTATATTATACTGGCTGATATTATTCTCACCATTAGTTATTACTGAGGTATATTATACTGGCTAATATTATCCTCAGCACTAGTTATTACTAAGGTTATCATACTGGAGTGATATTATCCTCAACACTAGTTATTACCGAGGTATATTATACTGGCTGATATTATTCTCACCACTAGTTATTACCGAGGTATATTATACTGGCTGATATTATCCTCAACACTAGTTATTACCGAGATATATTATACTGGCTGATATTATCCTCAACACTAGTTATTACCGAGGTATATTATACTGGCTGATATTATTCTCACCACTAGTTATTACCGAGGTATATTATACTGGCTAATATTATTCTCACCACTAGTTATTACCGAGGTATATTATACTGGCTAATATTATCCTCAGCATTAGTTATTACTGAGGTATATTATACTGGCTGATATTATTCTCAGCACTAGTTATTACTGAGGTATATTATACTGGCTGATATTATTCTCACCATTAGTTATTACTGAGGTATATTATACTGGCTAATATTATCCTCACCACTAGTTATTACCGATGTATATTATACTGGCTGATAATATTCTCAGCACTAGTTATTACTGAGGTATATTATACTGGCTGATATTATTCTCACCATTAGTTATTATCGAGGTATATTATACTGGCTAATATTATTCTCACCACTAGTTATTACCGAGGTATATTATACTGGCTGATATTATTCTCAGCACTAGTTATTACTGAGGTATATTATACTGGCTGATATTATTCTCACCATTAGTTATTATCGAGGTATATTATACTGGCTAATATTATTCTCACCACTAGTTATTACCGAGGTATATTATACTGGCTGATATTCTCAGCATTGTAAATTCCTCAGTCATATGAGTGACTCCTTTCTCTCAGACTGCTGTCGTTCCTTCATGTACTAATAATAATAATAATATTAATAATAATAATAATTATTATTATTTTTTTATTATAGTTGTAATTATTATTTTTATAACTTATTTAATGAGGAAGCGCTAAATGTGTAGGTGTTTTAAAACACCTAGATATGGAAGGCAATCAGGTTTGATCTAAGGGAAGGGTAGCTCTAATTCCATGAATCAAGAGCTTTTCACTAGCATACTGCCAGTCGGGGATATTAATCTAGTTGGAGAAATATGGAAAGTGATAAACTAGAAGGGGAAGAGGAAGTAAATAAAACTGATAGAAAAAGGGAAAGTGTATCTTCAATTCACTGGATCAAGATCCCATTTAAATCCGTGACAAAATAAACAATGAAGAATATTAACTAGTGTAATAATAAAGAGTTAACTAACACTAATAAGAAGTATAGTAACACCTCAGTTAACTAACTACAATACTAATAACAAGTATAGTAACACTTCAGTTAACTACAACACTAATAACAAATATATATATATATATATATATATATATATATATATATATATATATATATATATATATATATATAGGATGGGGTCCACCTCTGGTGCAAATTGTGGGACCCACAGCCTCGGAGAAGTGGATAAAAGATTCAAGGAAGAATATTTGGATTTCTTCCTGAAGCCATTTGAATATTCCACTTCCCTACCATCCCATCTTTCCATTCTTTTTTTTACCAATAGGTATATTTTATTACATAATATGGTACAAAAGATTTAAGAGATACATTGTTGATATGTATATATATATATATATATATATATATATATATATATATATATATATATATATATATATATATATATATATATATATGTATGTATGTATTGTGTGTGTGTCTTGTCGAATAGGTAAAACTTACTATTTTGGCTTAAATAGCAAAGATCTTCTTGCCGAATAAGGCAAGCGAAAATTTATGTATGCCGTAATTTCTCAAAAATCATTCTGTACTTAACGAAAAAAAAATATTTCATTGTTTGTTTATTATCAAATTATTATAATCCTATATAAAATATATTTAGTTGTATTAGGCTAAATTAAATTGCTCTTGTTATAATAAGGTTAGGTGTAAGTTTTCTAAGGTTCTTTTGGTTGAAAATTTTTAATTTATATATTTACATAAATGAAAAATATATATCTTTAAACGTATAAGAGAAAATTTTAGAAATGACTTAATTTTAAATGAGTTCTTACTAATTGACTAATTATAACTATTCTGCACAACATATATATGTGTGTGTGTACATATATCTAGGCCTTTCGTTTCACTAATGCGAAATTTTAATCAAAGAAGTATATATCTATGGGGAAGCGTTGTATCCGTAGGGGCCATATATCAGCTGGAACAGGTGGTTTGATGCTAGGAAGGTAACTGGTATTCCTTGCAAAATCCCTCGACCAGCATCATGACTCCAAGTCACCCATCTCCTGGAAGTTATCAAAAATAAAAGCAGGAAATAATATCAGTATAAATAACTACACGTTAAGCTGCCTATATATATATTTTTACAAAAAATTTCATTTTTAATTTCATAACTTAGTGGGATAATTTCATAAACCAAAAAAAAGCAAGATAAATTTTGACGTTTCAGAGCTGTATTGGGCGTTTTCTGACGTATTTAACATTTTAGTTACTATTGGCATGTACTTGTTATCGCAGCGCTCTACTACACATCACTGTTTTACTGATAATATTTTAATAATAATAATAATAATATAATAATCGTAATAATAATAATTAAAATGCAATAACAATATAATAATAATAATAATATAATAATCGTAATAATAATAATTAAAATGCAATAACAATATATTAATAATAATAATATAATAATAATCGTAATAATAACAATAAAAATGTAATAATAATAATAATAATAATAATAATAATAATAATAATATAATAATAATAATATTTACACTTTCCAGCCATAATTCTGGCCACATTAAGAGATGTGTAGTCTGGGTATTTTCTGTACGTTCACTAAGGCTGTGCAGTCTGTACACAACACTGACAGAAGCACCGTCACTACACAATAATAACTCGTCTGTTCAATATGACATATAAAAACATCAACAAAAGCCAGTACAAATTACTCCAGAAGTAATAAAAAATAATAATAACATATTGGAAACATATACTAAATTGTTAATTGCTTATAAATGTGTTATCAATGGTTTAAAAATCTAGTCACCCCTGATACATACAATTGATTCGTTGGTTTACTAGGTTTAAAGCCAATCGACTACACTATTCTGGTTAAACCAGTCAAAGATACTTTGATGTCTGAAATAGGGACAAAACTAAATTTTCAGTATATATACTCTGAGAGTTATACATATCTTAGTGTATATATACCTTTTGCATTTGAAATTTAAAAAAAAATGCAACCAGTTATGTTATAAATGAGTAGAAGTGTTATTACTAAAGTTACTGAAGATAAGATGTGGGTTAATTATAAACCAGACAGTTCCATAGTATTCCAGCATCCAGTTTTCCAGCACGCTAAACGTTATGAACAACTGGAAAAATGATTCCTTTAATGAAGACAAGCTGCTGCAGAACAAGCACTTGTATTGCACCAACATTTCGCTCAATGTACATCTTTATCAAGTCATGACTTGATAAAGCTCTTCATGGGGTTAAACGTGTTCCAATAAGAGCTAAGAGCTTTCTCTGCACATTGTCTTTGTCTTCACATTTGTAGGTAATAAACCATTTCATCCATTAAATATAGTTTTATTGCAAGTAATATTGAGATGTCTGGAGTAGCGTGCAGTTACATCCTGACACAGTAATAGTGACATGTCTGGAGTAGCCTGCAGTTACATCCTGACACAGTAATAGTGAGATGTCTGGAGTAGCCTGCAGTTACATCCTGACACAGTAATAGTGAGATGTCTGGAGTAGCTTGCAGTTACATCCTGACACAATAATATTGAGATGTCTGGAGTAGCCTGCAGTTACATCCTGACACAGTAATAGTGAGATGTCTGGAGTAGCCTGCAGTTACATCCTGACACAGTAATAGTGAGATGTCTGGAGTAGCTTGCAGTTACATCCTGACACAGTAATATTGAGATGTCTGGAGTAGCCTGCAGTTACATCCTGACACAGTAATAGTGAGATGTCTGGAGTAGCCTGCAGTTACATCCTGACACAGTAATAGTGAGATGTCTGGAGTAGCTTGCAGTTACATCCTGACACAGTAATAGTGAGATGTCTGGAGTAGCTTGCAGTTACATCCTCACACAGTAATAGTGAGATGTCTGGAGTAGCCTGCAGTTACATCCTGACACAGTAATAGTGAGATGTCTGGAGTAGCTTGCAGTTACATCCTGACACAGTAATAGTGAGATGTCTGGAGTAGCCTGCAGTTACATCCTGACACAGTAATAGTGAGATGTCTGGAGTAATCTGCAGTTACATCCTGACACAGTAATAGTGACATGCCTGGAGTAGCCTGCAGTTACATCCTGACACAGTAATAGTGAGATGTCTGGAGTAGCTTGCAGTTACATCCTGACACAGTAATAGTGAGATGTCTGGAGTAGCTTGCAGTTACATCCTGACACAGTAATAGTGAGATGTCTGGAGTAGCTTGCAGTTACATCCTGACACAGTAATAGTGACATGTCTGGAGTTGCCTGCAGTTACATCCTCACACAGTAATAGTGAGATGTTTGGAGTAGCTTGCAGTTACATCCTCACACAGTAATAGTGAGATGTCTGGAGTAGCCTGCAGTTACATCCTGACACAGTAATAGTGACATGTCTGGAGTAGCCTGCAGTTACATCCTGACACAGTAATTGTGAGATGTCTGGAGTAGCTTGCAGTTACATCCTGACACAGTAATAGTGAGATGTCTGGAGTAGCTTGCAGTTACATCCTCACACAGTAATAGTGAGATGTCTGGAGTTGCTTGCAGTTACATCCTGACACAGTAATAGTGAGATGTCTGGAGTAGCCTGCAGTTACATCCTGACACAGTAATAGTGAGATGTGTGGAGTAGCCTGCAGTTACGTCCTGACACAGTAATAGTGAGATGTCTGGAGTAGCTTGCAGTTACATCCTGACACAGTAATAGTGAGATGTCTGGAGTAGCCTGCAGTTACATCCTGACACAGTAATAGTGAGATGTCTGGAGTAGCCTGCAGTTACATCCTGACACAGTAATAGTGAGATGTCTGGAGTAGCTTGCAGTTACATCCTGACACAGTAATAGTGAGATGTCTGGAGTAGCCTGCAGTTACATCCTGACACAGTAATAGTGAGATGTCTGGAGTAGCCTGCAGTTACATCCTGACACAGTAATAGTGAGATGTCTGGAGTAGCCTGCAGTTACATCCTGACACAGTAATAGTTAGATGTCTGGAGTAACTTGCAGTTACATCCTGACACAGTAATAGTGACATGTCTGGAGTAGCTTGCAGTTACATCCTGACACAGTAATAGTGACATGTCTGGAGTAGCCTGCAGTTACATCCTGACACAGTAATAGTGAGATGTCTGGAGTAGCTTGCAGTTACATCCTGACACAGTAATAGTGAGATGTCTGGAGTAGCCTGCAGTTACATCCTGACACAGTAATAGTGAGATGTCTGGAGTAGCTTGCAGTTACATCCTGACACAGTAATATGAGATGTCTGGGTAGCTTGCAGTTACATCCTGACACAGTAATAGTGAGATGTCTGGAGTAGCCTGCAGTTACATCCTGACACAGTAATAGTGACATGTCTGGAGTAGCCTGCAGTTACATCCTGACACAGTAATAGTGAGATGTCTGGAGTTGCCTATAGTTGCATCATGACAGTTGCAGCAAGACACAGTTGCATCATGACAGTTGCAGCAAGACACAGTTGCATAATGACAGTTGCAGCAAGACACAGTTGCATCATGAGAGTTGCAGCAAGACACAGTTGCATCATGACAGTTGCAGCAAGACACAGTTGCATCATGACAGTTGCAGCAAGACACAGTTGCATCATGACAGTTGCAGCAAGACACAGTTGCGTCATGACAGTTGCAGCAAGACACAGTTGCATCATGACAGCTGCAGCAAGACACAGTTGCAGCATGACAGTTGCAGCAAGACACAGTTGCATCATGACAGTTGCAGCATGACACAGTTGCAGCAAGACACAGTTGCATCATGACAGTTGCAGCAAGACACAGTTGCATCATTACAGTTGCAGCAAGACACAGTTGCAGCATGACAGTTGCAGCAAGACACAGTTGCATCATGACAGTTGCAGCAAGACACAGTTGCATCATGACAGTTGCAGCAAGACACAGTTGCAGCATGACAGTTGCAGGAAGACACAGTTGCATCATGACAGTTGCAGCATGACACAGTTGCATCATGACACAATTGGAGCATCTAACAAGTATGGTGGAAACTTGTGTCACTACACTCGTCCTGAAACAACTGAAGCTGAAATACACAGATGTCTCTCTCACCTTTGTTTTTCAGATTGCTGGTGAAATGCTTTCTCACTTTCAATGTTAGAAATGTTGGTAGTTATACTGAAGATAAATGGTGTTACGTTGATAGTAACAACAGTGACCCGGCAGTAACTTGTGTATCATAACGTGGGCGTGCGAGGAGGGTTGTGCATGTACTCACCTGTTTGTGGTTACAAGGGTCGAGTCACAGCTCCTGGCCCCCGTGTGTGTACAAGATAGGTGCGTGGGATACCTCGGTTCGAGGGATGGGTTTGTATTATGAGTGGGGAGGAGGTGTGGCCGGAAGTTTTGTGTGGGTGGAAAGTGTAGGTGGGAGGTGTGGGCGGCACTCTGATTGTGTGGGTGGTGACATTCCAGGCTCCTGTAGCACCCACCCTGGAAGGTAGGGTCTGGAAGGACAATATCCCAGAGGCAGGAACGTCGCTGCTATATTGATCATATTTGCAGGCGGCGTTAACGGTTATATTGAAATAGTTTCCTAGTGAGGAGTATTGAGGACATGCTGTCTGCCACACCATCCCCGCAGCTGTGGCCAACCTCTGCCTCCTGTTGTGGCCAACCTTTGGGCCTTGTTGTGGTCAACCTGTGACCTCTGTTGTAGCTAACCTGTGGCCCTTGTTATGGCCAACCTGTGGCCCATGTTGTGGCCAACTTGTGGCCTCTGTTGTGGCCAAATTTGGGCCCTTGTTGTGGCCAACCTGTGGCTCGTTATGGCCAACCCGTGGCCCCTGTTGTGGCCAACCTTTGGCCTCTGATATGACCCTTTTGTGGCCAGTTTATGGCCCTTGTTATGACCAACCTGTGACCCCTGTTGTGGACAACCTGTGGCACCTGTCGTGGCCAGCCTGTGACACCTGTCGTGGCCAGCCTGTGGCACCTGTCGTGGCCAGCCTGTGGCCTCTGTTACGTGATTATTTCGACTTAGCTTTTCCGTTATCTTTGGTACCATTATCAGCCGTTAGAATAATAAAATATTACACCCTTAATGATTTTTATATTATGATTTTTTTATTGAATTTTGTATTCTTTTTTAATTGTATTATTTGCTCGTATAGCCTACGGACTTAACGTTTCTCCAAGATATACTACTACTACTACTACTACTACTACTACTACTACTAATAATAATAATAATAATAAATGACAAGGCAGATTCTTCCAGGCTTAGGTAATATAGCAAAATTTGTCTGTAAGTTCTCTATTCTGTGGGTAACGATATCAGACGTGGTTGGTGGTGGTCTATGGTGGTGTGGTCTCTGGTGGTGTGATCTATGGTGGTGTGATCTATGGTGCTGTGTTTGTGATGGTGTGGTCTATGGTGCTGTGGTTCGTGGTGGTCTATGGTGGTGTGGTCTCTGGTGGTGTGGTCTATGGTGGTGTGATCTTGGTGCTGTGTTTGTGATGGTGTGGTCTATGGTGGTGTGGTCTCTGGTGGTGTGGTTTATGGTGGTGTTGTCTCTGGTGGTGTGGTCTATGGTGGTGTAGTGTGGTCTATGGTGGTATGGTGTGGTCTATGGTGGTGTGGTTTGTGATGGTGTGGTCTATGGTGGTGTGGTTTATGGTGGTGTGGTCTATGGTGGTGTGGTCTCTGGTGGTGTGGTCTATGGTGGTGTGGTCTCTGGT
This sequence comes from Cherax destructor, assembly GCA_009830355.1. Classification (NCBI taxonomy): domain Eukaryota; kingdom Metazoa; phylum Arthropoda; class Malacostraca; order Decapoda; family Parastacidae; genus Cherax; species Cherax destructor. The sequence continues at coordinate 146,028 of WNWK01001793.1, forward strand.
GGTGTGGTCTATTGTGGTGTGGTCTATGGTGGTGTGGTCTTTGGTAGTGTGGTCTATGGTGGTGTGGTCTCTGATGGTGTGGTCTATGGTGGTGTGGTTTATGATGGTGTGGTCTCTGTTGGTGTGGTCTGTGATGGTGTGGTCTCTGGTAGTGTGGTTTCTGGTGGTGTAGTCTATGGTGCTGTGGTTTGTGATGGTGTGGTCTATGGTGGTGTGGTCTCTGGTGGTGTGGTCTATGGTGATGTGGTTTGTGGTGGTGTGGTCTATGGTGGTGTGGTCTGTGGTGGTGTGGTTTGTGATGGTGTGGTCTATGGTAGTGTGGTCTCTGGTGGTGTGGTCTATGGTGGTGTTGTTTGTGATGGTGTGGTCTATGGTGGTGTGGTCTATGGTAGTGTAGTCTATGGTGGTGTGGTTTGTGATGGTGTGGTCTCTGGTGGTGTGGTCTATGGTGCTGTGGTTTGTGATGGTGTGGTCTCTGGTGGTGTGGTTTATGGTGGTGTGGTCTCTGGTGGTGTGGTTTATGGTGGTGTTGTCTCTGGTGGTGTGGTTTATGGTGGGGTGGTCTCTGGTGGTGTGGTCTATGGTGGTGTGGTCTATGGTGGTGTGGTTTATGGTGGTGTGGTCTCTGGTGGTGTGGTCTCTGGTGGTGTGGTCTCTGATAGTGTGGTTTATGGTGGTATGGTTTGTGATGGTGTAGTCTATGGTGTAGTTAGTCATGGTGGTATAATAGAGATGGTTGCTAAGATTACCAGACAATAAACACATTTAGATCTGGATGTATCAACACATTTCAAAACTATGATTGAAAACTGACTTTTTTAAATTAAAAAAAAAAAACCGCTTTAGGAAGCCTCTGAAATGTTTCATTGAAAACTCTTCACAGTTGATGCCAGAAATATTGTAACCTTAACCTTATGTTTCCTCAGAGAAAACATAATTTCCTCTTATTTCTCAGGTGTTCTCTGAATTTATTGTCAACATGTATATAACTTATATATCTTAACATTGGCGAATTTTATATATATATATATATATATATATATATATATATATATATATATATATATATATATATAGACAAAATTCACTAATCTCATGAAATTAAATATAAGAAACACCTATGTTAAGATATATGTATAAGTTATGTACATGTTGACAATTAATTATTGAGGAAGATTTAGTGATTACTGTGTGTTTACTGTGTTGAGTGTGTTTAGTGTGTTGAGTGTGTTTAGTGTGATGAGTGTGTGTATTTACAGATGATGTAGAAGTAGTTGTGTATAGTGATATGGGGGATAAATGGTGTGTGTGTGTATACTCACCTCACCTATTTGTGGTTGCAAATGTCGAGTCACAGCTTCTGTGTGTGTGGTTCTGAAAGTAATTCCAGATGTGTTGATGTGGGCAGTTGTTGAGGCAAGACAGGTGCTGTCAGCTGTGCTTATAGAAAAGTTGTGACAGCATCAGGGATGCAGGCAGGTGGTGGCAGCGTCAGGGATGCAAGGCAGGTGGTGGCAGCGTCAGGGATGCAGGCAGGTGGTGGCAGCGTCAGGGATGCAAGGCAGGTGGTGGCAGCGTCAGGGATGCAAGGCAGGTGGTGGCAGCGTCAGGAATGCAAGGCAGGTGGTGGCAGCGTCAGGGATGCAAGGCAGGTGGTGGCAGCGTCAGGGATGCAGGCAGGTGGTGGCAGCGTCAGGGATGCAAGGCAGGTGGTGGCAGCGTCAGGGATGCAAGGCAGGTGGTGGCAGCGTCAGGAATGCAAGGCAGGTGGTGGCAGCGGGTGGAAAGAAAGACAGGTGGTGAAGGCATGGCCTCACGTAACCCACTGGAAGATCCTATCAGAAAACACAGCTATCAGCGGAAACCTTTCTAAAAAGAGGAGATTAATATTTCCTTCATTATGAAGCAAGTGAGCCAGACACCAATCCTATGAGGGTGTTGAGTACTAGTGACAGTGTACTCTGGTTGGTGGTGTTGAGTACAATTAGTGACAGTGTACTCTAGTAGATGGTGGTGGTGTTGAGTACAAGTAGTGGCAGTGTACTCTTGTAGATGGTAGTGGTGAGTACAAGTAGTGGCAGTGTACTCTGGTAGATGGTGGTGGTGTTGAGTACAAGTAGTATAAGTGCACTCTGGTTGATGGTGGGGATGTTGAGTACAAGTAGTGACAGTGTACTCTGGTAGATGGTGGTGGTGTTGAGAACAAGTAGTGACAGTGTACTCTGGTAGATGGTGGTGGTGTTGAGTACAAGTAGTGGCAGTGTACTCTTGTAGATGGTGGTGGTGTTGAGTACAAGTAGTGATAGTGTACTCTGGCAGATGGTGGTGGTGTTGAGTACAAGTAGTGGCAGTGTACTCTGGTAGATGGTGGTGGTGTTGAGTACAAGTAGAATAAGTGCACTCTGGTTGATGGTGGGGATGTTGAGTACAAGTAGTGACAGTGTACTCTGGTAGATGGTGGTGGTGTTGAATACAAGTAGTGACAGTGTACTCTGGTAGATGGAGGTGGTGCTGAGGACAACTAGTGACAGTGTACTCTGGTAGATGGTGGTGGTGTTGAGTACAAGTAGTGGCAGTGTACTCTGGCAGATAGTGGTAATGTTGAGTACAAGTAGTGATAGTGTACTCTGGTAGATGGTGGTGGTGTTGAGTACAAGTAGTGGCATGTACTCTGGTAGATGGTGGTGGTGTTGAGTACAAGTAGTGACAGTGTACTCTGATAGATGGTGGTGGTGTTGAGTGTCAAGTAGTGACAGTGTACTCTGGTAGATGGTGGGGGTGTTGAGTACAAGTAGTGACAGTGTACTCTGGTAGATGGTGGGGGTGTTGAGTACAAATAGTGACAGTGTACTCTGATTGATGGTGGTGGTGGTGAGGACAAGTAGTGACAGTGTACTCTGGTAGATGGAGGTGGTGTTGAGGACAAGTAGTGACAGTGTACTCTGGTAGATGGACGTGGTGTTGAGTACAAGTAGTGACAGTGTACTATGGTAGATGGTGGTGGTGTTGAGTACAAGTAATGACAGTGTACTCTGGTAGATGGTGGTGGTGTTGAGTACAAGTAGTGACAGTGTACTCTGGTAGATGGTGGTGGTGTTGAGAACAAGTAGTGACAGTGTACTCTGGTAGATGGTGGTGGTGTTGAGTACAAGTATTGACAGTGTACTCTGGTAGATGGTGGTGGTGTTGAATGTCAAGTAGTGACAGTGTACTCTGGTAGATGGTGGTGGTGTTGAGTACAAGTAGTGACAGTGTACTCTGGTAGATGTTGGGGGTGTTGAGTACAAGTAGTGACAATGTACTCTGGTAGATGGTGGTGGTGTTGAGGACAAGTAGTGACAGTGTACTCTGGTAGATGGTGGTGGTGTTGAGTACAAGTAGTGACAGTGTACTCTGGTAGATGTTGGGGGTGTTGAGTGTCAAGTAGTGACAGTGTACTCTGGTAGATGTTGGGGGTGTTGAGGACAAGTAGTGACAATGTACTCTGATTGATGGTGGTGGTGTTCAATGTCAAGTAGTGACAGTGTACTCTAGTAGATGGAGGTGGTCTTGAGTACAAGTAATGACAGTGTACTCTGGTAGATGGTGGGCGTGTTGAGTGTCAAGTAGTGACAATGTACTCTGGTAGATGGTGGTGGTGTTGAGGACAAGTAGTGACAGTGTACTCTGGTAGATGGTGGTGGTGTTGAGTACAAGTAGTGACAGTGTACTCTGTGATGTGGTGGTGTTGCAAGTCAAGTAGTGACAGTGTACTCTGGTAGATGGTGGTGGTGTTGAGTACAAGTAGTGACAGTGTACTTGGTAGTGAGTAGTGGTTTGAGGACAAGTAGTGACAGTGTACTCTGGTAGATGAGTGAGTGTGTTGAGTACAAGTAGTGAAGTGCTCTGGTAGATGGTGGTTTGAAGTGTGAAAGTAGTGACAGTGTACCTGGTAGATGGTGGTGGTGTTGAGTACAAGTAGTGACAGTGTACTCTGTGATGGTGGTGGTGTTGATACAAGTAGTGACAGTGTACTTGGTAGATGGTGGTGGTGTTGAGACAATGACAGTGACCGTGATGTGGTGGTGTTGAGGCAGTAGTGACAGTGTACTCTGGTAGATGGTGGTGGTGTTGAGGACAAGTAGTAGTACCATGGTATGAGTGGTGTGAGGACGAGTGTGACAGTGTACCTGTGATGGTAGGGTGGTGTGAGACAAGTAGTGACAGTGTACTCTGTAGATTGGTGTGTTGAGTAGTGTGACATGTACTCAGTAGTGAGTGCTTGTAGACAGTAGTGAGGTGTCTGGAAGTGGTGAAGTGATTGAGACATGTGCAGTGTTCTGGTAGATGGTGGTGAGTGACAGGTGAGGTGTGCTCTGGTAGCAGGAGTGAGTACTTGGTAAGTAGTGAAGTGTTTGATGATAGTAGTGCGTGTCTGGAGATGTGAGGTGTGGACAAGTAGAAGTGATGGTGGGTGGTGGGTGAGTACAGTATGAAATTATCGTGGTGAGGAAGTAGTGACAGTGACTGAAGTAGTGTGTTAGCAGTAGTGACAGTACCTGGTAGATGGTGGTGGTGTTGAGACAAGTAGTGACAGTGTACTCTGGAGATGGTGGTGGTGTTGAGTACAAGTAGTGACAGTGTACCGGTGATTGGTGTGAGTGTATGACAGTGTATCAGTAGATGGTGTGTGTTGAGTAAAGTAGTGACGTGTCTTGAGGCAAGTAGTGACAGTGTACTCTGGTAGATGGTGGTGGTGTTGAGTACAAGTAGTGACAGTGTACTCTGGTAGATGGTGGTGGTGTTGAGGACAAGTAGTGACAGTGTACTCTGGTAGATGGTGGTGGTGTTGAGTACAAGTAGTGACAGTGTACTCTGGTAGATGGTGGTGGTGTTGAGGACAAGTAGTGACAATGTACTCTGGTAGATGGAGGTGGTGTTGAGTACAAGTAGTGACAGTGTACTCTGGTAGATGGTGTGGTGTTGAGACAAGTAGTGACAGTGTACTCTGGTAGATGGTGGTGGTGTTGAGGACAAGTAGTGACAGTGTACTCTGGTAGATGGTGGTGGTGTTGAGGACAAGTAGTGACAGTGTACTCTGGTAGATGGTGGTGGTGTTGAGGACAAGTAGTGACAGTGTACTCTGGTAGATGGAGGTGGTGTTGAGTACAAGTAGTGACAGTGTACTCTGGTAGATGAGTGTGGTGTTGAGACAAGTAGTGACAGTGTACTCTGGTAGATGGTGGTGGTGTTGAGTATAAGTAGTGACAGTGTACTCTGGTAGATGGTGGTGGTGTTGAGGACAAGTAGTGACAGTGTACTCTGGTAGATGGTGGGCGTGTTGAGTGTCAAGTAGTGACAGTGTACTCTGGTAGATGGTGGTGGTGTTGAGGACAAGTAGTGACAGTGTACTCTGGTAGATGGTGGTTGTGTTGAGTACAAGTAGTGACAGTGTACTCTGATTGATGGTGGTGGTGTTGATTGTCAAGTAGTGACAGTGTACTCTGGTAGATAATTGTTAAAAGACTTTAGTCGCAAATGATCCACACTTGTGGATCATTTGTGACTAGAAAAGTCGTGACTCGAAAGTCGTGACCCGAAAAGTCGTGACCCGATGGTCAATGACAGAGTTTTCGGGTCTGTCATTGACCCTCATCAAGTGACTGTATAATACCCAGAAAGAATGATTGTATAATACTGTAGAGCTCTTGTTTTGAAGCAGTGGCTCTGTAATTAACTTCTTTGCTAACCATCTAGGTAAATACAGGTAGGTACGGAGAATCGAGGCTTCATAACTGGGTAAATACAGTAGGTACGGAAAATCGAGGCTTCATAACTGGGTAAATATATGTAGGTACGGAGAATTGAGGCTTCATTACTGGGTAAATCCAGGTAGGTACGTAGAATCAAGGTTTCATAACTGGGTAAATACAGTAGGTACGGAGAATCGAGGCTTCATAACTGGGTAAATACAGTTAGATACGGAGAATCGAGGCTTCATAACTGGGTAAATACAGTTAGATACGGAGAATCGAGGCTTCATAACTAGGTAAACACAGGGCGGTACAGAGAATCGAGGCTTCATAACTAGGTAAATACAGGTAGGTACGGAGAATCGAGGCTTCATAACTGAGTAAATCCAGGTAGGTACGGAGAATCGAGGCTTCATAACTGGGTAAATACAGTAGGTACGGAGAATCGAGGCTTCATAACTGGGTAAATACAGTAGGTACGGAGAATCGAGGCTTCATAACTAGGTAAACACAGGGCGGTACAGAGAATCGAGGCTTCATAACTAGGTAAATGCAGGTAGGTACGGAGAATCGAGGCTTCATTACTGGGTAAATACAGGTAGGTACGGAGAATCGAGGCTTCATAAGTAAGTAAATACAGATAGATACGGAGAATCGAGGCTTCATAACTAGGTAAATACAGGGCGGTACAGAGAATCGAGGCTTCAGAACTAGGTAAATACAGGTAGGTACGGAGAATCGAGGCTTCATAACTAGGTAAATACAGGTAGGTACGGAGAATCGAGGCTTCATAACTAGGTAAATACAGATAGATACGGAGAATCGAGGCTTCATAACTAGGTAAACACAGGGCGGTACAGAGAATCGAGGCTTCATAACTAGGTAAATACATGTAGGTACGGAGAATCGAGGCTTCATAACTAGGTAAATACAGGTAGGTACGGAGAATCGAGGCTTCATAACTAGGTAAATACAGGTAGGTACGGAGAATCGAGGCTTCATAACTAGGTAAATACAGGTAGGTACAGAGAATCGAGGCTTCATAACTGGGTAAATACAGATAAGTATTGAGAATCGAGGCTTCATAACTAGGTAAATACAGGTAGGTGCGGAGAATCGAGACTTCATAACTAGGTAAATACAGGTAGGTGCGGAGAATCGAGGCTTCATAACTAGTTAAATACAGGTAGGTGCGGAGAATCGAGCCTTCATAACTAGGTAAATACAGATAGGTACGGAGAATCGAGGCTTCATAACTAGGTAAATACTGGTAGGTACGGAGAATCGAGGCTTCATAACTAGGTAAACACAGTGCTGTACAGAGAATCGAGGCTTCGTAACTAGATGGAAATAAATAGTATAAAATACCGACACAATGGAAAAATAAACACATAAGCAGTATATGTGATCCTTATTGAAAACGTTTGCCCACGCAGTGGCTTTATCTAGTCACAAACAGATCTGTTTGTGACTAGATAAAGCCCACTGCGTGGGCGAAACGTTGTAAATAAAGGATCACATTATACTGCTTATGTGTTTATTTTTCCTTCATAACTAGGTAAATACAGGTAGGTACGGAGAATCGAGGCTTCATAACTTGGTAAATGCAGGTAGGTACGGAGAATCGAGGCTTCATAACTAGGTAAACACAGTGCGGTACAGAGAATCGAGGCTTCATAACTAGGTAAATACAGGTAGGTACGGAGAATCGAGGCTTCATAACTAGGTAAAAACAGGTAGTGCGAAGAATCAAGGCTTCATAACTTGGTAAATGCAAGTAGGTACGGAGAATCGAGGCTTCACAACTATGTAAACACAGGGCGGTACGGAGAATTCAGGCTTCATAACTTCCTGCGTTCAATGAGCCATACGGGTTTACCATTCCACCTGATTAACAAAAATAATGAATTTGTTTACATGTAATTAAAATTGACTAAATATATATTGTGTCAATGTTTATGCATGATTTTTAAAAGAATTCTTGGCCGAATTTTTTAGTATGAAATCCCTTGAGGCAATTAAAAATATTGGGGAAATTTATTCTTGCTGTTGTATTGAATTTAGTTAGAAATTTATTTCAAATATTCTTCAAGCAAATTTTTTTTTACCAACTTTTTAGGCGGTTCCAACTTTGAAAAAAAAATGCAGCCTGTAAGTAAGAACTGAAAGTTTAAAAAAGTCTATCAAAACTTAATTGTGGAGACTTCAGCAGTCTAAAAAGTGTGGTGGAGACTTCAGCAGTGCTAAAAAGTGTGGTGGAGACTTCAGCAGTGCTAAAAAGTGTGGTGGAGACTTCAGCAGTGCTAAAAGTGGTGGACTCAGCAGTGCTAAAATGTGGTGAGACTTCAGCAGTTCTAAAAGTGTGGTGGAGACTTCAGCAGTGCTAAAAAGTGTGGTGGAGACTTCAGCAGTTCTAAAATGGGTGAGACTCAGATGCTTAAAATGGGTGGAGACTTCAGCAGTGCTAAAAAGTGTGGTGGAGACTTCAGCAGTGCTAAAAAGTGTGGTGGAGAATTCAGAAGTGCTAAAAAGTGTGGTGGAGACTTCAGCAGTGCTTTAAAAGTGTGGTGGAGACTTCAGCAGTGCTAAAAAGTGTGGTGGAGACTTCACCAGTGATAAAAAGTGTGGTGGAGACTTCAGCATTGCTTTAAAATGGGGTGGAGACTTCAGCATTGCTTTAAAATGGGGTGGAGACTTCAGCAGTGCTTTAAAATGGGGTGGAGACTTCACCAGTGATAAAAAAGTGTGGTGGATACTTCAGCAGTGCTTTAAAAGTGGGGTGGAGACTTCAGCAGTGCTTTAAAATGGGGTGGAGACTTCAGCAGTGCTTTAAAAGTGGGGTGGAGACTTCACCAGTGATAAAAAGTGTGGTGGATACTTCAGTAGTGCTTTAAAAGTGGGTGGAGACTTCAGGAGTGCTTTAAAATGGGGTGGAGACTTCAGCAGTGCTTTAAAAGTGTGGTGGAGACTTCAGCAGTGCTAAAAAGTGTGGTGGAGACTTCAGCAGTGATAAAAAGTGTGGTGGAGACTTCACCAGTGATAAAAAGTGTGGTGGAGACTTCAGCAGTGATAAAAAGTGTGGTGGAGACTTCAGCAGTGATAAAAGTGTGGTGGAGACTTCAGCAGTGATAAAAAGTGTGGTGGAGACTTCAGCAGTGATAAAAAGTGGGGTGGAGACTTCAGCAGTGCTTTAAAAAGGGGTGGAGACTTCAGCAGTGCTTTAAAAGTGTGGTGGAGACTTCACCAGTGATAAAATGCGTGGTGGAGACTTCAGCAGTGCTAAAAAGTGTGGTGGAGACTTCAGCAGTGCTTTAAAATATGGTGGAGACTTCAGCAGTGCTAAAAAGTGTATTGGAGACTTCAGCAGTGCTAAAAAGTGTGGTGGAGACTTCAGCAGTGCTTTAAAATATGGTGGAGACTTCAGCAGTGCTAAAATGTGTGGTGGAGACTTCAGCAGTGCTAAAAAGTGTGGTGGAGACTTCAGCAGTGCTAAAAAGTGTGGTGGAGACTTCAGCAGTGCTTTAAAATATGGTGGAGACTTCAGCAGTGCTAAAAAGTGTTGTGGAGACTTCAGCAGTGATAAAAAGTGTGGTGGAGACTTCAGCAGTGCTTTAAAATATGGTGGAGACTTCAGCAGTGCTAAAAAGTGTGGTTGAGACTTCAGCAGTGATAAAAAGTGTGGTGGAGACTTCAGCAGTGCTACAAAGTGTGGTGGAGACTTCAGCAGTGATAAAAAGTGTGGTGGAGACTTCAGCAGTGCTTTAAAATATGGTGGAGACTTCAGCAGTGCTAAAAAGTGGGGTGGAGACTTCATCAGTGCTAAAAAGTGTGGTGGAGACTTCAGCAGTGATAAAAAGTGTGGTGGAGACTTCAGCAGTGCTTTAAAATATGGTGGAGACTTCAGCAGTGCTAAAAAGTGTGGTGGAGACTTCAGCAGTGCTACAAAGTGTGGTGGAGACTTCAGCAGTGATAAAAAGTGTGGTGGAGACTTCAGCAGTGCTTTAAAATATGGTGGAGACTTCAGCAGTGCTAAAAAGTGGGGTGGAGATTTCAGCAGTGCTAAAAAGTGGGGTGGAGACTTCAGCAGTGCTAAAAAGTGTGGTGGAGACTTCAGCAGTGATAAAAAGTGTGGTGGAGACTTCAGCAGTGATAAAAAGTGTGGTGGAGACTTCAGTAGTGTGGTGGAGACTTCAGCGGTGCCAGTGGTGGAGACTTCAGCATTGCCAGTGGTACTTTTTAAAGGTGTAGGGCCCCAGTTCCAAACTTTTGACCCTCTCCCCTCCCCTCCCGTCCCCTCTCCTCATTCCTCAACTCCCCTCAGTCTTTCCTTCCCTCTTTCCTCTTCTTGCTTCACCCCCTTTTCCTCATCTCCCTTCCTTGATTCCTTGACTCTTTCCCCCTTCCTCACTTTACGCTTTCTTTCCTACCACCCCTTTCCTCAGCTCCTCCTTTCCCCTCACCCATTCTTTCAGGTGATCCTTTTCCCCTCACCGCTTCCACCATTTAACCATTTTCTTCAACCCTTCCCTCACTTAACCCCTTACCTGAACTCTTCCCTCACTTAACATTTTTCCCTGAACCCTTCCCCCCTCACTTAACCCCCTTCCCTGAACCCCTTCCCTGAACCCTTCCCCTTATTTAACCCTTCCTGAACCCTTCCCCCTTATTTAACCCCTTCCCTGAACCCTTCCCTCACTTAACCCCTTCCCTCACTTGACCCCTTCGATCTCTTAACCCCTTCCCTAAACCCTTCCCTCACTCAACCAGTTCTATAAACTCTTCCATAACCCCTTCCCCTCACTTAACCCCTCCCCCTCACTTAACCCCTTCCCCTCACTTAACCCCTTCTCTCACACCTTCTCCATCCTCATCTCTTCCCTCAGCCAACCTCTTCCCCCATCACCTTGCTTCCATACCCCTCTCCCCTCTCCCTCTCCCTCGCCGCCAGAACTGAGGCAGGGAACAAAGTTATCAAAAATAGTCTCACTAACTTTCCTCGCAGCGGCGGATCAATACAGAAATTTGAAATGTGAGCTCCGACAGCGTCCTTGAGCTCTCTAGTGTGACCTGGACAATCTTTGAGCTCTATATTGTGACCTGGACAATTTTTGAGCTCTACTGTGACCTGGGCAAGCTTTGAGCTCTCTAGTGGGACCTGGGCAAGCTTTGAGCTCTCTAGTGTGACCTGGACAAGCTTTGAGCTCTCTAGTGTGACCTGGACAAGCTTTGAGCTCTCTAGTGTGACACTCACTGAATTCTCAAATTTGATTCCGACAGCATATCTTAGTATTACATTGATAGGAGGAGGAAGGGGCGCTAAACCCATATGGATCTTTCAGCGCATGGGGAAATGGGAGACATTCACCTACCTCCGGAAACCTCCCTTGAGCGGCCGACAGCATTTCTAAGAATCCCACTACGGCATAGTAATACAAGGACCCACTACAGCATAGTAATACAAGGACCCACTACAGCATAGTAATACAAGGACCCACTACAGCATAGTAATACAAGGACCCACTACAGCATAGTAATACAAGGACCCACTACAGCATAGTAATACAAGGATTCACTACAGCATAGTAATACAAGGACCCACTACAGCATAGTAATACAAGGACCCACTACAGCATAGTAATACAAGGACCCACTACAGCATAGTAATACAAGGACCCACTACAGCATAGTAATACAAGGATTCACTACAGCATAGTAATACAAGGACCCACTACAGCATAGTAATACAAGAATTCACTACAGCATAGTAATACAAGGACCCACTACAGCATAGTAATACAAGGATTCACTACAGCATAGTAATACAAGGACCCACTACAGCATAGTAATACAAGGATTCACTACAGCATAGTAATACAAGGACCCACTACAGCATAGTAATACAAGAATTCCTACAGTACAGACCCACTAGATAATACAAGGATCCACTACAGCATAGTAATACAAGGACCCACTACAGCATAGTAATGCAAGATAGGACCCACTACAGCACAGTAATACAAGGACCCACTACAGCATAGTAATACAAGGACCCACTACAGCATAGTAATGCAAGGACCCACTACAGCATAGTAATACAAGGACCCACTACAGCATAGTAATACAAGGATTCACTACACCATAGTAATGCAAGGACCCACTACAGCATAGTAATACAAGGACCCACTACAGCATAGTAATACAAGGACCCACTACAGCATAGTAATACAAGGACCCACTACAGCATAGTAATACAAGGATTCACTACAGCATAGTAATACAAGGACCCACTACAGCATAGTAATACAAGGACCCACTACAGCATAGTAATACAAGGACCCACTACAGCATAGTAATACAAGGACCCACTACAGCATAGTAATACAAGGATTCACTACAGCATAGTAATACAAGGACCCACTACAGCATAGTAATACAAGGACCCACTACAGCATAGTAATTCAAGGACCCACTACATCATAGTAATACAAGGACCCACTACAGCATAGTAATACAAGGACCCACTACAGCATAGTAATACAAGGACCTACTACAGCATAGTAATACAAGGACCCACTACAGCATAGTAATACAAGGACCCACTACAGCATAGTAATACAAGGACCCACTACAGCATAGTAATACAAGGACCCACTACAGCATAGTAATACAAGGACCCACTACAACATAGTAATACAAGGACCCACTACAGCATAGTAATACAAGGACCCACTACAGCATAGTAATACAAGGACCCACTACAGCATAGTAATACAAGGACCCACTACAGCATAGTAATACAAGGACCCACTACAGCATAGTAATACAAGGACCCACTACAGCATAGTAATACAAGGACCCACTACAGCATAGTAATACAAGGACCCACTACAGCATAGTAATACAAGGACAAGTTATGCTGACAGTATGTAAATAAGCTGAGTGATGATTCATATTCTACTAAACACTTGCTCCTAGGTTGAGGGACTCATTACTATTTTATCACTTTATAAAGCCCCTAGTGAGCGAAACGTCTTCACATTGTGTGTCATACTTTTCCTTTTGAACATACCTAAGAATCTTATGCGTTGGTCTGACAGATGTTGACTGATGTTCATCAGTAAACATCTGTACCTTGTTGACTCGTCATATTTCAATGCCACGATTGTAATCAACTCACTGGATGGAGCAGGGTTCGTACCTTTGGCAAGCCAGTCCTAAAACTAGCAAGCCAGTATTGGCATACTAATTTTAGGACTGGTCTACTATGGTTCGAACCCCACTCCGTTTAGTGAGTTGATCTGTACCTCGTTAATGGTGATGGTTGTACAGAGGCGCTACTGGACGTGTAATATTAGCCAGGATTTGTCGCAAGTTTTTTGGTGGTACAAATCGTATCATTTAATTGTTTTATCAATTATTTTTATATTAAGTTTTGTATTTGTTTTACAAGTTTTTTTTTTTTTTTGGGGTGGGGGGGATTTATTATAGTACCGGTGTAGAGTGTTTGTGTTTTATTTATTATTAAAAATATATATATTTTAATGTTAGATGATATATGTGTGTTATTCTGAGTGAGTGTGTGTGGTTCTATGTGATTGTGTGTTAGTTACCGTTTTGTCCTAGGCACATGTCGATTAGACACTAGGCCTGTTGTTATATATATATATGTGTGTGTGTGTGTGTAACGAAACACTTCGAAATGTTTCGGCCCCGCCGGGAATTGAACCCGGGCCCTCCGTGCGTGAAGCAAGATCGCTAGCCACCATGCCATCGGGGCGTGTATGTGTGTGTGTGTGTGTACTCCCTTATGTGTGATTACAGGGGTCTAGTTATAGCTCCTGGCCCCGTCTCTTCGTTAGTTGCTACTAGATCCACCTTTTCCCTGCTCCAAGATCCTTACTTAACCTCTTCTTAAAGCTATGTATGAATTCTGCCTCCACTGCGTCACTCTCCAGATTGTTCCACTTCCTCTGAATGTATGTATGTGTGCGTAAAACACAAAAACACTTAGTATTGGCTGTGAAGTCTATCAAGTGGTAAAGAGGAACACAGACCAACAGTTCTACTAACCGTCACGGGGCGTGAAGTGTTGCATGGTGTGGTAGTGAGAGGTATAGTGGGGCGTGAAGTCGTTTGGTCATGTTTTCACAGAATTTGTGGTGCAATGCTGAAATCCCCTCATTCTGGTCAATAGTCTTTTAAATCTATTTAACTCCTAAGTCCAGGCATATCGTTGTTGATTCTTAATTTCAGCGTTGCTCTAAGCTGGAAATATTCGATTTTCTTACTGTTGGTGAAACGTGTGTTTCTGGTGATATGGATTCTGTAAACATCCTTCTTTGTCTACTGAAGAGGATCCCGGAAGGGGATCGAAATATACAGACCAATTAATCATCTGAGTTTGTCTCCTTGTGTTATTATTGAGTACCAACAAGTGTTCATTTCACTTTAGTTATTCACCCTTCTTACATTCTGTACCGGATATCTCATATTTCAAAAACGTAGTAACGTGGTTTTGCTCTGTCCTTCAAAGATCGTGTGGCCACCAGTGCTGTAGTGTAAAGCACCCCTCTGGCAAGACAGTGATGGAGTGAATGATGGTGAAAGTTTTTCTTTTTCGGGCCACCCTGCCTTGGTGGGAATCGGCCGATGTGTTAATAAAAAATAAAAATCATGAGGTCACATAAACCAAACTGGCATCTTCCTAAACGTTTGAGAGATATGACCTGTCAGGATAGGTGATTCTCTCTCTCTCTCTCTCTCTCTCTCTCTCTCTCTCTCTCTCTCTCTCTCTCTCTCTCTCTCTCTCTCTAAGGGTTTTACAGACTAGGTCACGAGTTCCTACTTTTATTTACAAGCTAAGCTCTGTTACCTTCCTCATCTTATTTACAAGCCTTACCTAGCATTACCTTTATTTTCTTATTATATAAGACATACAGAGAAGCAGCAGGATGAAGTTGGAGTCAGTTGTGGGTCAGAGATTTCATTTGGTCAACTTTATTTATGTTTTACGAATATGTTTTAGATTCGAGTTATTGTAGGAACTAAATATATTTCGAAAGCAGCGCTTTCTGAGAAAAGTATCCCCGAATTCCATGACCTCCATTCCCCTGTGCCTCAATGAACGCGATTAGAATAGTGCAGAGTGTGGCATAAGTTAATAATGCAATTGAACAGTAGCGTTGAAGATTTACAGGGAATCAGAAGAGGGATTCACAAGTCACCATAAGGAGACAAATAAAGAACAAAAAGGCACAATATCGTGACTGGAACAATACACAAATAACCCGCTTATAGGAGAGAGAAACTTACGACGACGTTTCGCTCCCACTTGGACTATTTACAAAGTCACACTAACAGAAAGAAGAGGAGCCAGTATATATAGGCGAGCTGGCAGGGTTGGGACAAGACAGGTGGGAGTAGTAGTAGTAGTAGTGGAAGTAGTAGTAGTAGTAGTAGTGGAAGTAGTAGTAGTAGTAGTAGTGGAAGTAGTAGTAGTGGAAGTAGTAGTAGTGGTAGTAGTAGTAGGTGTAGTAGTAGTAGTGGTAGTGGAAGTAGTAGTAGTAGTGGAAGTAGTAGTAGTAGTGGAAGTAGTAGTAGTGGAAGTAGTAGTAGTAGTAGTAGTAGTAGGTGTAGTAGTAGTAATAGTAGTGGAAGTAGTAGTAGTAGTGGAAGAGTAGTAGTAGTAGTGGAGTAGTAGTAGTGGAGTAGTAGTATGAGTAGTGAGTAGTGAGTAGTAGTGTGTAGTGGAAGTAGTAGTAGTGGTAGTGGAAGTAGTAGTAGTGGAAGTAGTAGTAGTGGTAGTGGAAGTAGTAGTAGTGGAGTAGTAGTAGTGGAAGTAGTAGTAGTGGTAGTGGAAGTAGTAGTAGTGGAAGTAGTAGTAGTGGTAGTGGAAGTAGTAGTAGTAGTAGTGGAAGTAGTAATAGTGGTAGTGTAAGTAGTAGTAGTAGCAATGGAAGTAGTAGTAGTGGTAGTAGTAGTAGTAGGTGTAGTAGTAGTAGTAGTGGAAGTAGTAGTAGTAGTGGAAGTAGTAGTAGTGGAAGTAGTAGTAGTGGTAGTGGGAGTAGTAGTAGTAGTGGTAGTAGTAGTAGTGGAAGTGGAAGTAGTAGTAGTGGAAGTAGTAGTAGTGGTAGTTTAAGTAGTAGTAGTGGTAGTGGAAGTAGTAGTAGTGGTAGTTTAAGTAGTAGTAGTGGAAGTAGTAGTAGTGGAAGTAGCAGTAGTGGAAGTAGTAGCAGTGGTAGTAGTAGTAGGTGTAGTAGTAGTAGTGGTAGTGGAAGTAGTAGTAGTGGAAGTAGTAGTAGTGGAAGTAGTAGTAGTAGTAGTAGTGATAGTAGTAGTGGAAGTAGTAGTAGTAGTGGAAGTAGTAGTAGTGGTAGTACTAGTATTAGTAGTGGTAGTGGAAGTAGTAGTAGTGGAAGTAGTAGTAGTAGTAGTGGAAGTAGTAGTAGTGGTAGTACTAGTATTAGTAGTAGTAGTGGAAGTAGTAGTAGTGGAAGTAGTAGTAGTAGGAGTAGTAGTAGTGGTAGTGGAGTAGTAGTAGTAGTAGTAGTAGTGGTAGTGATAGTGGAAGTAGTAGTAGTAGTAGTAGTGATAGTAGTAGTGGAAGTAGTAGTAGTAGTGGAAGTAGTAGTAGTGGTAGTACTAGTATTAGTAGTGGTAGTGGAAGTAGTAGTAGTGGAAGTAGTAGTAGTGGAAGTAGTAGTAGTAGTAGTGGAAGTAGTAGTAGTGGTAGTGGAAGTAGTAGTAGTAGTAGTAGTAGTGGTAGTGATAGTGGAAGTAGTAGTAGTAGTGGTTGGTGGGACAAGAATAGAAAGGGGAAGAGAAAAGGGAGGTAAAAGCCAAAGACAGAAGGAAAGGAAGTAGTGGTAGTGGGGTCAAAGGTCAAGAAAAAGGAGCACCTTCGAAAAGATCAAATAGTAGCCAATATCCCCAATACACAACACATTAAGGTTGAAGCCACTCAGATGTGCTATCAAACAATCACCATGCAAGGCTTGAGGATAATCAGATGCCACACTCAGAAAGTATCGCATGAAAAGCAGTATTTGATTTTTTCCAGTTTCTTACAAAAAACAACATAGATCCTACACTGGCCTATACTCATCAAACGTTGAAGATTGATGCTGTTCAGTGGAAAGCGCTTAAGCCGTAGGGGACATATAACACGTGTGGAAAAGGAGGCATATAAATTGTTCCTTAAATTGTCACTTTAATTGTCCCTTTAATTGTCCCTTTAATTGTCCACTTATTGAGGAATATAGAGACAGTATAATAACCAAAGTGACAAGTCAATTTACCTTAATAATGAAAATAAGATACCAGATAAATTAAGCAAATTTCCTAAATTTGCAACAGATAACCGTCAAGGGAGGTTCCTTGACGGTGGTGATCAAGAGATCTAGGGAATTGGATGTGTGCTCCAGTTCCCTGAATTGACCCTGAATACCTTCCATACCCTCCCCCCACAGGCGCTGTATAATCCCTACGGGTTTAGCGCTCCCCATGATAATTGTAACAAACAAGTGAACTGTAGATATAAATGCAGATGTATTCCTGTTAGCCCTTTTGAGGCCTAGTTCTTAGGCCTATTATGTATCCATATGCTCTTGCACTACTATCCACTGGATGGATATGAGGTGCACAATAAACTAGCCACTACCATCCACAGGATGGATATGAGGGGCACAATAAACTAGCCACTACCATCCACAGGATGGATATGAGGTACACAATAAACTAGCCACTACCATCCACAGGATGGATAAGGTGCACAATAAACTAACCACTACCATCCACAGGATGGATATGAGGTGCACAATAAACTAGCCACTACCATCCACAGGATGGATATGAGGTGCACAATAAACTAGCCACTACCATCCAAAGGATGGATATGAGGTGCACAATAAACTAGCCACTTCCATCCACAGGATGGATATGAGGTACACAATAAACTAGCCACTACCATCCACAGGATGGATATGAGGTACACAATAAACTAGCCACTACCATCCACTGGATGAATATGAGGTACACAATAAACTAGCCACTACCATCCACTGGATGCATATGAGGTACACAATAAACTAGCCACTATCATCCACAGGATGGATATGAGGTACACAATAAACTAGCCACTACCATCCACAGGATGGATGAGGTGCACAATAAACTAACCACTACCATCCACAGGATGGATATGAGGTGCACAATAAACTATCCACTACCATCCACAGGATGGATATGAGGTGCACAATAAACTAGCCACTACCATCCAAAGGATGGATATGAGGTGCACAATAAACTAGCCACTTCCATCCACAGGATGGATATGAGGTGCACAATAAACTAGCAACTTCCATCAACAGGATGGATATGAGGTGCACAATAAACTAGCCACTACCACCCAAAGGATGGATATGAGGTGCACAATAAACTAGCCACTTCCATCCACAGGATGGATATGAGGTGCACAATAAACTAGCCACTACCATCCACAGGATGGATATGAGGTGCACAATAAACTAGCCACTACCATCCAAAGGATGGATATGAGGTACACAATAAAGTAGCCACTACCATCCACAGGATGGATATGAGGTGCACAATAAACTAGCCACTACCATCCACAGGATGGATATGAGGTACACAATAAACTAGCCACTACCATTCACTGGATGAATATGAGGTACACAATAAACTAGCCACTACCATCCACTGGATGGATATGAGGTACACAATAAACTAGCCACTATCATCCATAGGACGGATATGAGGTACACAATAAACTAGCCACTATCATCCACAGGATGGATATGAGGTACACAATAAACTAGCTACTACCATCCACAGGATGGATATGAGGTGCACAATAAACTAACCACTACCATCCACAGGATGGATATGAGGTGCACAATAAACTAGCCACTACCATCCAAAGGATGGATATGAGGTGCACAATAAACTAGCCACTTCCATCCACAGGATGGATATGAGGTGCACAATAAACTAGCCACTACCATCCACAGGATGGATATGAGGTGCTCAATAAACTACCCACTACCATCCAAAGGATGGATATGAGGTACACAATAAACTAGCCACTACCATCCAAAGGATGGATATGAGGTGCACAATAAACTAGCCACTTCCATCCACAGGATGGATATGAGGTGCACAATAAACTAGCCACTACCATCCAAAGATGGATATGAGGTGCACAATAAACTAGCCACTTCCATCCACAGGATGGATATGAGGTGCACAATAAACTAGCCACTACCATCCACAGGATGGATATGAGGTGCACAATAAACTAGCCACTACCATCCAAAGGATGGATATGAGGTACACAATAAACTAGCCACTACCATCCACAGGATGGATATAAGGTGCACAATAAACTAGCCACTACCATCTACAGGATGGATATGAGGTGCACAATAAACTAGCCACTACCATCCACAGGATGGATATGAGGTGCACAATAAACTAGCTACTACCATCCACAGGATGGATATGAGGTGCACAATATACTAGCCACTACCATCCACAGGATGGATATGAGGTGCACAATAAACTAGCCACTACCATCCACAGGATGGATATGAGGTGCACAATAAACTAGCCACTACCATCCACAGGATGGATATGATGTGCACAATAAACTAGCCACTTCGGTGGGAAAATCAAAAAATCTCTGTTATATACATATACGGATAGCCTATAAGAGGAGCTTATCGCCATCTGTCACAAAGAAACGAAGATTAAGAACGGATACGGCGCCCACTCATGCATATTGACCTATGAATCTTGACCAAGATACATTACACGAGCGCTGAAAATTTGAAGCCGATCTAATAAGTCGTTCTCAAGTAATAAACTAGAAATGTTGCTGAGAATGTTACGAAAAATAGGTAAGTTTCCCTTGACAAAGCCGTAGGAACTAAATTTGTCAAGCCGGATTGACTTGGCAAAGCTCCTTGAGAGCGAAACGTTGCCACAATAAAATGTCACAATAGTTGCACTTGTGTCGTCTTAACTAGCAACTCAATACTATCCTGACACTAAGATGCATCAGCCATTAATTATAGAAGACATTCAGAACTAAACTGAAATTATTAAACGTGAGTTTAATGGGGATAAATTAAATTTTTATCCCCATTAAATCACACCTAAAATGGTCAGATAGTCGAATTATGAGGCACCTTTTTTGAGGCTTAAAATTGACACTGGAATCCACGACAGTGACACAGAGTTCTGAAACGGACATTGAAACCCACCACAGTGACACAGAGGCCTAAGACTGATATTGAAACCCAGGACAGTGACACAGAGGCCTAAGACTGATTCTGAAACTCAGGACAGTGACACAGAGTTCTGAAACTAAGATTGAAACCCATTACAGTGACACAGAGGCCTAAGACTGATATTGAAACCCAGGACAGTGACACAGAGGCCTAAGACTGATACTGAAACTCAGGACAGTGACACAGAGGCCTAAGACTGATACTGAAACTCAGGACAGTGACACAGAGGCCTAAGACTGATATTGAAACCCAGGACAGTGACATAGAGGCCTAAGACTGATACTGAAACTCAGGACAGTGACACAGCGGCCTAAAACTGATACTCAAACCCAGGACAGCAACACAGAGGCTTAAGACTGATATTGAAACCCAGGACAGTGACACAGAGGCTTAAAACTGATACTGAAACCCAGAACAGTGACACAGAGGCCTAAGAATGATACTGAAACCTAAGAGAGGGCGGACAGTGCTCTGAAATCAGCCTCCCTTCACTGTAATCCCTCCCGCAAATCTCACCACTCCCTCACACCTCACTACTCCCTCACACCACTCCCTCACACCTCACTACCTCACACCACTCCCTCACACCTCACTACCTCAAACCACTCCCTCACACCTCACTACTCCCTCACACCTCACTACTCCCTCACCTACTCCCCTCAACACTCCCTCACACCTCACTACTCCCTCACACTACTCCCTCACACCACTCCCTCACACCACTCCCTCACACCACTCCCTCACACCACTCCCTCACACCTTACTACTCCCTCACACCTTACTACTCCCTCACACCTCACTACTCCCTCACACTACTCCCTCACACCTCACTACTCCCTCACACTACTCTCTCACACCACTCCCTCACACCTCACTACTCCCTCACACCTCACTACTCCCTCACACTACTCTCTCACACCACTCCCTCACACCTTACTACTCCCTCACACCTCACTACTCCCTCACACCTCACTACTCCCTCACACTACTCTCTCACACCACTCCCTCACACCTTACTACTCCCTCACACCTCACTACTCCCTCACACCTCACTACTCCCTCACACTACTCTCTCCACACCACTTTCTCACACCTTACTACTCCCTCACACCTCACTATCCCTCACACTTCACTGCTCCCTTCCCGGTACTACTCAGGTCTCACTTGAGTCCACTTCAGCTGGCTCACAGCTTAGCTGGAGCTCCCTGTCAACGCTCACGTGCTCCAGCTATCAAGCCAGCTTGATGCTCCAGCTGATGCTCCAGCTTGATGCTCCAGCTGTGCTCCAGCTGATGCTCCAGCTTCAATGCTCCAGCTGGTGCTCCAGCATGATGCTCCAGCTGATGCTCCAGCTGATGCTCAGCTGATGTCCAGCATGATGCTCCAGCTTGATGCTCCAGCATGATGCTCCAGCTTGATGCTCCAGCATGATGCTCCAGCTTGATGCTCCAGCATGATGCTCCAGCTTGATGCTCCAGCATGATGCTCCAGCTTGATGCTCCAGCATGATGCTCCAGCTTGATGCTCCAGCATGATGCTCCAGCTTGATGCTCCAGCATGATGTCCCAGCATGATGCTCCAGCATGATGTTCCAGCATGATGCTCCAGCTTGATGCTCCAGCTTGATGCTCCAGCATGATGCTCCAGCTTGATGTTCCAGCATGATGCTCCAGCTTGATGCTCCAGCTTGATGTTCCAGCATGATGCTCCAGCTGATGTTCCAGCATGATGCTCCAGCTTGATGCTCCAGCATGATGCTCCAGCTTGATGTTCCAGCATGATGCTCCAGCTTGATGTTCCAGCATGATGTTCCAGCTTGATGCTCCAGCATGATGCTCCAGCTTGATGTTCCAGCATGATGCCCCAGCTTGATGCTCCAGCTTGATGCTCCAGCATGATGCTCCAGCTTGATGCTCCAGCTTGATGTTCCAGCATGATGCTCCAGCTTGATGTTCCAGCATGATGCTCCAGCTTGATGTTCCAGCATGATGCTCCAGCTTGATGTTCCAGCATGATGCTCCAGCATGATGCTCCAGCTTGATGTTCCAGCATGATGCTCCAGCTTGATGTTCCAGCATGATGCTCCAGCTTGATGCTCCAGCTTGATGCTCCAGCTTGTTCAGCATGTTCCAGCTGATGCTCCAGCATGATGCTCCAGCATGATGCTCCAGCTTGATGTTCCAGCTTGATGTTCCAGCTTGATGCCCCAGCTTAATGCTCTAGCATGATGCTCCAGCTTGATGTTCCAGCATGATGCCCCAGCTTAATGCTCTAGCATGATGCTCCAGCTTGATGTTCCAGCATGATGCTCCAGCTTGATGCTCCAGCATGATGTTCCAGCTTGATGCTCCAGCTTGATGCTCCAGCTTGATGTTCCAGCATGATGCTCCAGCATGATGCTCCAGCATGATGCTCCAGCATGATGCTCCAGCTTGATGTTCCAGCATGATGCCCCAGCTTGATGCTCTAGCATGATGCTCCAGCATGATGCTCCAGCTTGATGTTCCAGCATGATGCTCCAGCATGATGCTCCAGCATGATGTTCCAGCATGATGCCCCAGCTTAATGCTCCAGCATGATGCTCCAGCATGATGCCCCAGCTTAATGCTCTAGCATGATGCCCCAGCTTGATGCTCCAGCATGATGCCCCAGCTTAATGCTCTAGCATGATGTTCCAGCATGATGCTCCAGCATGATGCTCCAGCATGATGCTCTAGCATGATGCTCCAGCATGATGCTCTAGCATGATGTTCCAGCATGATGCTCCAGCATGATGTTCCAGCATGATGCTCCAGCATGATGTTCCAGCATGATGCTCCAGTACAAGTATACTTCATGGTGTTTGTATCATACAGTGTACTTCATGTTATCTACATCACTTGTTTATGTAACAGGTTCTGGTATAGTAAGTTCTGATATAATAGGTTCTGGTATAGTAAGTTCTGGTACAAGTTCTGATATAGCAAGTTCAAGTATATTAAGTTCTGTTACAAGTACTGATATAATAGGTTCTGGTATAACAGGTTCTGATATAACAGATTCTGATATAAGAGGTTCTAGCATAAGTTCTGTTATAGCAGGTTATGGTATAACAAGTTCTGTTATAACAGATTCTGGTATAACAAGTTCTGGTATAACAAGTTCAGGTATAATAGGTTCTGGTATAATAAGTTCTGGTATAACAGGTTCTGGTATAACAAGTTCTGGTATATAACAGGTTCTGGTATAACAAGTTCTGGTATATAACAGGTTCTGGAATATTACAGGTTCTTGTATAACAGGTTCTGGTATAACAAGTTCTGGTATATAACAGGTTCTGGTATAACAAGTTCTGGTATATAACAGGTTCTGGAATATTACAGGTTCTTGTATAACAGGTTCTGGAATATAACAGGTTCTGGTATAACAGGTTCTGGTATAACGTTCATCAGTGTTCAGGAGATGTTCAACCACTACATTTAATGTCATCCCGCGGGAGCAGTATTTAGTGATTGTGGTCAGCAACCTCTGCTGTCCGGCCCATATTTTCACCGTAATTAATCGCTGGGCAATTTGGTCGCGGTGTTCGTGGTTCGCTGACACAATAGACATTAAACCATATAAATTTGGCTGCTGTATTCGCGGTCCGCTGAAACTATAGTCATTAAAACATATAAATTAATCAATGAATTACGAACGTGGTGAATGTTGCTGAAAAAAATTAAATGCTCTGATTTTCAAGAATTTGTTGCTATGTTTGCAACCGGATATTTAAGTTTATATTTAATGCTTCAATTTACATAGTTTATATATATATATATATATATATATATATATATATATATATATATATATATATATATATATATATATATATATAAATATATATAAGAAAAACTATGAAAAATAGAAGAATTCCAAGCGCTTCGTGACTACTCATATTATCAAGGAACTATAGTTCCTTGATAATGTGAGTAGTCACGAAAGCGCTTGGAATTCTTCTATTTTTTCATAGTGGTTTTCTTGCATATTTTGATATCACCTGTTTACTGTGATCTTTTTGCATATATATATATATATATATATATATATATATATATATATATATATATATATATATATATATATATATATATATATATATATATATAATGGCGGACAAGCGATACAAGATGCAAAACAACCACGGGGGAAGTTGAATAATAGCTCTAGGCCTTTCAAGTTGCAATCGTTCAGAGGAACGTTTTTTGCTCTTTCGAGCAAAACACTTAACTCTGAGCGAATCTGCTTGGACTTCCTCCTCTTTTCTGCAACATTGCAAATTCCTGATGACGTGTTGATTGCAACACGAAAGACCTAGAGCTGTCATTCAACTCCCTCTGTGGTTGTTTTGCATCTTGTGTCGCTTGTTCGCCATTATTGCATATTATGTTTTGTATTTTGCCTTTAGTATTTACTCTACTTTTTACAAAGGTGAATAAAAAAGTTTGGTCTACCTTGCTCTTGCTTACTATTTCCTAAATTTCTTTCCTCTTTTACCCCTCTTCTTACAATTTTATGTTCATTTCTGGTCTGTTTATAACTTGTTACGTTTCCTGATTGGCCGGCTTTGTGTGTGTAGTGGTGGCGGAGGTGTTATACTAGTATTAGTGGTGGTGGTGGATTTAGTAGTGATAATGATATTAATGTTGATGTGTGTCTGGTCGTGGTGGAGAGTGCTCGTAGCTGTGGTGGTGGTAGTGGTGGAGTTGCAAGTAGTGGTGGTAGTAGTGGAGTTGCAAGTAGTGGTGATAGTAGTGGAGTTGCAAGTAGTGGTGATAGTAGTGGAGTTGCAAGTAGTGGTGGTAGTAGT
This sequence comes from Cherax destructor, assembly GCA_009830355.1. Classification (NCBI taxonomy): domain Eukaryota; kingdom Metazoa; phylum Arthropoda; class Malacostraca; order Decapoda; family Parastacidae; genus Cherax; species Cherax destructor. The sequence goes on from WNWK01001793.1 coordinate 170,900, forward strand.
GGAGTTGCAAGTAGTGGTGATAGTAGTGGAGTTGCAAGTAGTGGTGATAGTAGTGGAGTTGCAAGTAGTGGTGGTAGTATTGGAGTTGCAAGTAGTGGTGGTAGTAGTAGACTTGCAAGTAGTGGTGGTAAAAGTGGTGGAGTTGCAAGTAGTAGTAGTGGAGTTGTAAGTAGTGGTGGTAGAAGTGGTGGAGTTGCAAGTAGTGGTGGTAGTAGTGGAGTTGTAAATAGTGGTGGTAGAAGTGGTGGAGTTGCAAGTAGTGGTGGTAGTAGTGGAGTTGTAAGTAGTGGTGGTAGAAGTGGTGGAGTTGCAAGTAGTGGTGGTAGTAGTGGAGTTGTAAGTAGTGGTGGTAGTAGTGCCCATAGCCATGGCCGGGGTGGGCAACATAGAGCCATGCTCACCAACCCATGTTTCCCAGCCATTGAACAATTACTCTCACCAGTTAGATTCACCGCCCACGGCTGATGGATGCCTCTGACACACGCACCAAAATACTCTTTATTTACTCCTTGCTTTATTGCAATTTTCACATTACTTCGTGTTTTATTACATGGGAACTTTAATGCCTCTCACATTGTAAATGAACTTTGTTATTGGATTTAACTCCCAGTTTTACAATGGAATCTAATACTTTTACAAGTGAACACTAATTCTGTTATAAGTAAGCAATTTTATTTTGACAAATATATTAACTTTAAAGCTTTTACAAATTAATTCTAATCCTCTTAAAGGCAGACTTAATTTTATTTTAAAGTAAATTATAATTCTCCCACAAGTGAAATCAAATTTGTAACCAAGTTGCTAGAACGTACAAATATTCCATGATTGCTTTTATGGATAATGAAGAATTAGACACGTGCTCTACGGTGCTCTTCACTAACTCCAAGACTCAGGGACTCATTACCTCATTTTTGTATATAATTCTACATTATTCAAATTATAAAAGTTTTTCTTCTTTTTTTTTTTAGTAGTGTATTCAGAAGGGGTTACTAGCCCCTTGCTCCCGGCATTTTAGTCGCCTCTTACGACACGCATTGCTTACGGAGGAAAGATTCTTTCCACTTACCCATGGACAATAGAGGAAATAAAGAACAAGAATGATTAAGAAAAAATAGAAAATCCTAGATGTGTATATGAATATATACATGTGCATGCCTATGTAGTGTGACCTAAGTGTAAGTAGAAGTAGCAAGATATACCTGTTATCCAGCGTGTTTATGAGACAGAAAATGACACCAGCAATCCTACCATCATGTAAAACAATTACAAGTTTCATTTTCACATTCACTTGGCAGGACGGTAGTACCTCCCTGGGTGGTTGCTGTCTACCAACCTACTACCACAGGACGGTAGTACCTCCCTGGGTGGTTGCTGTCTACCAACCTACTACCACAGGATGGTAGTACCTCCCTGGGTGGTTGCTGTCTACCAACCTACTACCACAGGATGGTAGTACCTCCCTGGGTGGTTGCTGTCTACCAACCTACTAACAAAGGATGTAGTACCTCCCTGGGTGGTTGCTGTCTACCAACCTACTACCACAGGATGGTAGTACCTCCTGGGTGGTTGCTGTCTACCAACCTACTACCACAGGATGGTAGTACCTCCCTGGGTGGTTGCTGTCTACCAACCTACTACCACAGGATGGTAGTACCTCCCTGGGTGGTTGCTGTCTACCAACCTACTAACACAGGATGATAGTACCTCCCTGGGTGGTTGCTGTCTACCAACCTACTACCACAGGATGGTAGTACCTCCCTGGGTGGTTGCTGTCTACCAACCTACTAACACAGGATGATAGTACCTCCCTGGGTGGATGCTGTCTACCAACCTACTACCACAGAATGGTAGTACCTCCCTGGGTGGTTGCTGTCTACCAACCTACTACCACAGGATGATAGTACTTCCCTGGGTGGTTGCTGTCTACCAACCTACTACCACAGAATGGTAGTACCTCCCTGGGTGATTGCTGTCTACCAACCTACTAACACAGGATGATAGTACCTCCCTGGGTGGTTGCTGTCTACCAACCTACTACCACAGGACGGTAGTACCTCCCTGGGTGGTTGCTGTCTACCAACCTACTACCACAGGACGGTAGTACCTCCCTGGGTGGTTGCTGTCTACCAACCTACTACCACAGGACGGTAGTACCTCCCTGGGTGGTTGCTGTCTACCAACCTACTACCACAGGACGGTATTACCTCCCTGGGTGGTTGCTGTCTACCCACCTACTACCACAGGATGATAGTACTTCCCTGGGTGGTTGCTGTCTACCAACCTACTACCACAGGATGATAGTACCTCCCTGGGTGGTTGCTGACTACCAACCTACTACCACAGGATGATAGTACCTCCCTGGGTGGTTGCTGTCTACCAACCTACTACCACAGAATGGTAGTACCTCCCTGGTGTTGCTGTCTACCAACCTACTACCACAGGATGATAGTATCCTCCTGGGTGGTTGCTGTCTACCAACCTACTACCACAGAACGGTAGTACCTCCCTGGGTGGTTGCTGTCTACCAACCTACTACCACAGGACGGTATTACCTCCCTGGATGGTTGCTGTCTACCAACCTACTACCACAGAATGGTAGTACCTCCCTGGGTGATTGCTGTCTACCAACCTACTACCACAGGACGGTAGTACCTCCCTGGGTGATTGCTGTCTACCAACCTACTACCACAGGACGGTAGTACCTCCCTGGGTGGTTGCTGTCTACCAACCTACTACCACAGAACGGTAGTACCCCCCTGGGTGGTTGCTGTCTACCAACCTACTACCACAGGATGGTAGTACCTCCCTGGGTGGTTACTGTCTACCAACCTACTACCACAGGATGGTAGTACCTCCCTGGGTGGTTGCTGTCTACCAACCTACTACCACAGAATGGTAGTACCTCCCTGGGTGGTTGCTGTCTACCAACCTACTACAACAGAATGGTAGTACATCCCTGGGTGGTTGCTGTCTACCAACCTACTACCACAGGATGGTAGTACCTCCCTGGGTGGTTGCTGTCTACCAACCTACTACCACAGGATGGTAGTACCTCCCTGGGTGGTTGCTGTCTACTAACCTACTACCACAGAATGGTAGTACCTCCTGGGTGGTTGCTGTCTACCAACCTACTACAACAGAATGGTAGTACATCCTGGGTGGTTGCTGTCTACCAACCTACTACCACAGAATGGTAGTACCTCCTGGGTGGTTGCTGTGTACCAACCTACTACCACAGGACGGTAGTACCTCCCTGGGTGATTGCTGTCTACCAACCTACTACCACAGGACGGTAGTACCTCTCTGGGTGGTTGCTGTCTACCAACCTACTACCACAGGACGGTAATACCTCCCTGGGTGGTTGCTGTCTACCAATTTACTACCACAGGACGGTAGTACCTCCCTGGGTAGTTGCTGTCTACCAACCTACTACCACAGGACGGTAGTACCTCCCTGGGTGGTTGCTGACTACCAACCTACTACCACAGGACGGTAGTACCTCCCTGGGTGGTTGCTGTCTACCAACCTACTACCACAGGACGGTAGTACCTCCCTGGGTGGTTGCTGTCTACCAACCTACTACCTATTACTAACTCGTCAAGTCCTAAAAACCATTTGGAGACAAATGGTTTTTAGGACTTGACGTGTTCTTGGAGTGTGAGCAAGGTAATATTTACGAATGGATTCAGGTAAACCGGCAGGCCGGACTTGAGTCCTTGAGATGGGAAGTACAGTGTCTGCACTCAGAAGAAGGTGTGTTAATGTTGCAGTTTTATAACTGTAGTGTAAGCACGTCTCTGGCAAGACAGTGATGGAGTGAATGATGGTGAAAGTTTTTCTTTTTCGGGCAGATGTGTTAATAATTAAAAAAAAAAAAAAATTATTGACATTATGGCCTTATATTGATAAAACCACTTGTTGGCGAAACGTCTACATATAACGATACCCAGATGTTGCACACGTGTCGAATTATTAATATAGTCGGTTCTGTATACCATTCATGTACGTCTTACTGCTGGGTCTAGACTTGGCTCTTTTGTTGCAGTTGTTCTTCTCCCCAAGCTGTTCTTCACCCCCAGTTGTTCTTCTCCCCAGCTGTTCTTCACCTATCCTCAGTGTCTTGTTAGTTCTTCTAGTTCTAGTGGATAATGGAGCGTGTTGATCCACGAATGATGTATCACATTTGCGTGCAACAAGGGTACTTGCGTGTGTTTGTGCAAGCAGTCTATGGCTGTGACACAACGTCTCACCTCTTCGGTGAAAGACACATAAAAGGCAGTATAATGTGATGCTTTATTGACAACGTTTCGCCCACATAGTGGGTTTAATGGATCGCATTATGGAAAAATAAACACATAAGCAGTAAAATGTGATCCTTTATTGACAACGTTTCGCCCACGCAGTGGGCTTTATCGAGTCACAGACAGATCTACCTGAAAATGAGCAACATGGAGATATATAGGTTACAGTCAGGTGGAGAATGCTGGGTCAGGTGGAGAAGCTGCATGTGACAGTCTTAAAAGTAGTGTGATAGTTAAAAACATTGTGTGACTTAAAGGACCTGCAGTGTACCATTCTTGAGTTCTAGGTGGGATAGCGTTGAAGAATGAAGAATGGTACACTGCAGGTCCTTTAAGTCACACAATGTTTTTAACTATCACACTACTTTTAAGACTGTCACATGCAGCTTTCTCCACCTGACCCAGCATTCTCCACCTGACTATACCCTATATATATCTCCATGTTGCTCATTTTCCAGGTAGATCTGTTTGTGACTCGATAAAGCCCACTGCGTGGGCGAAACGTTGTCAATAAAGGATCACATTTTACTGCTTATATGTTTATTTTTCCATTGTGTCGGTATTTTATACCATTTATTTGGATCGCATTATACTGTATTTGTATATGTTTTTCCATAGGTTAGGTAAGATTAGTCAGGAAAAGGACAGGTGTTTCCTGACGCGGGTCTTAGTTATATTATGACTCGCCGCTGGAGCTCTTGGTCATCTGACCGAGGCCTTCCACTGGCTTACCCCTCCACCCCTTTAACAATTATGTTTATGATTATAACGAATATATATCTACTTCTTTTTTCAATAGTGTCCCTATTTTATACCATTTCTCTCTACGTCTGTGTGGGAGAAAGGGAGGCGGGGGGGGGGTGGAGTTGCTTTGATGAAAAGCATACTCATTTCAAGTAGCCGGCGGAAGTATTCTACACAGAGCGAAATATAGCATTATAAAGCTCTATACAGAGCTAAACATTACACAAATCTTTACATTGAGCTAATCATTATACAGTAAAGTTCTACACAGAGCGAATCATTACACAGTAAAGCTCTACACAGAGCGAATCATTACACAGTAAAGCTCTACACAGAGCGAATCATTACACAGTAAAGTTCTACACAGAGCGAATCATTACAAAGTAAAGCTCTACACAGAGCGAATCATTACAAAGTAAAGCTCTACACAGAGCGAATCATTACACAGTAAAGCTCTACACAGAGCGAAACATGGCGCACAACGAAGCAAAATATTACTTAAAGAAGCTCTAAACATTACTTAATAAAGCTCTAAACATTACTTAACCTTTAAACATTACTTAATAAAGCTCTAAACATTACTTAACAAAGCTCTAAACACCGAAGTACATATTACATAATAAAGCTCTATGCAGAGAAACATGACATAAAGCTTTACATAGGGAATTTTTTCTCAGAATGTCTTGTTTAACAGTGTTTGTTGTCTTAGCTGCTGTGGAGAGCACATAGTGTAGCTCCTGGCCCAACCTCTTCACTGGTCGCTACTAGGTCCACTCTCTCCCTGCTCCGTGATGTTTATCTTACCTGTTCTTAAACCTGTGTATAAATCCTGCTTCCGCTACGTCACTCTGCAGACTGTTCCACTTCCTGACAACTCTGTGACTGAACAAATACTTCCTAACATCCCTGTAACTCATCTGAGTTTTCATATTCCAGTTGTGACCCCTTGTTGCTGTGTCACATCTCTGAAACATTCTGTCCTTATCCACCTTACCCTCTCAGTATTTTATATGTCGTTATCATATCCCCCCTATCCCTCCTGTCTTCCAGTGTTGCGTTCCCTTAACCTCTCCTCGTAGGACATACCCCTTGGCTCCGGGACTACTGTAATGTAGAGGGAGTGTAGAAGGGCGCCACACTGTGACTTTCCCCACCATTTACCAATTACAAAGGCCAATTAGCTGTCAGGGGTTCCTAGCACCCCCACACGCTTTTACTGGGGTCCCTAGCACCACCACATGCTTTTACTGGGGTCCCTAGCACCACCACACGTTTTTACTGGGGTCCCAAGCACCCCCACACGCCTTTACTGGGGTCCCTAGCACCACCAAACGCCTTTACTGTGGTCCCTAGCACCCCCACACGCCTTTACTGTGGTCCCTAGCACCCCCACACGCCTTTACTGGGGTCCTTAGCACCCCCACACGCCTTTACTGGGGTCCCTAGCACCACCACAAGCCTTTACGGGGGTCCCTAGCACCACCACACGCCTTTACTGGGGTCCCTACTAATAACATTATAAGTGATCATGTTGTACTGGTTATAACATGGATTCTTATGCAAAAAAATTGCGAACAAGCGATTCAAGATGCAAAACAACCGCGGGGGGAGTTGAAAGATAGCTCTAGGCCTTTCTTGTTGCAATCAACACAACAGGAGCTTGCAATGTTGAGGAAAAGAGGATAAAATCCGAGCAAATACGTTTACAATGAGCGTTTTTGCTATCGTTATGCTCGGATTTCATCCTCTTTTCTGCAACATTGCAAGCTCCTGATGATGTGTTGATTGCAACATGAAAGGCCTAGAGCTATCTTTCAACTCCCCCAGTGGTTGTTTTGTATGGATTCTTATGAATGACTTGTGAGATCGGAATGACAGTTTTGTTAATTCATTGAAGAGAGGATTCGAACCCATGGCAAGTCAGTGCTAGACCCAGAGAACAAGAACTCACAACACCGTGACTGTAACAATACACAGATAACCTCACACAGGAAAGAGAACCTTACGACGACGTTTCGGTCCGACTTGGGCCATTTACAAGTCACACTAACACAAGACGGTGAGGGAGCCAGTGTATATAGAAGAGAGGGACAGGAACGGGACAGAGAGAGGAAGAAGGAAGTGGAGAAGTAGTGATATAAGTAATACTGGTAATGGAAGTAGTAGTAAGTAGGGGAAGCAGTGGTAGTAGTAGTACAAATACAAATTCAAATATTTATTTCATTGCTAGTTTACATAGGTTTTGTTATTACAATCATAAATTGAAGTGCAAGGAGAGCCACTGGCATGCCATGGCATTAGGGGCAGCTTAATCTAATGGCTTATAGACTATGAACATAATATTAGAGAAATTGAGTGAATTTGTTTTATTAGATCGTTCAAATTAGTAGTGGTAGTAGTAGAAGTAGTAGTGGTAGTAGTAGTGGTGGTGGTAGTAGTAGAAGTGGTAGTAGTAAAAGTAGTAGTAGTAGTAGAAGTGGTAGTGGTAGTAGAAGTGGTAGTAGTAGTAGTAGTTGTAGTAGTAGTAGTGGTAGTAGTAGTGGTAATGGAGTAATAGTAGATGGTACAGTTAGTAGCACACTTACCTGCTTGCCATGGGATCTAACCCCACACCACTCAGTGAGACACAATCTTAAATGACTTAGGAAATGAAATAAAAATGTATAAACAGGAATGACTAAATTATAAGAAAGGAAAATGTGTTATGGAGACTGAAAAAAAATCACTTTAGTGTATACTGTTAAAAGGGACAGATGTAAATCAATTATTTTAACGCATGTCAAAAAGTTATAACGTATGGAAAAAGATACTTATGTACAGTTCAGGAAATAGAGAAAACGTTTCGCCACGAGTGGCATCGGCGAAACGTTTTCTTTAATATATGTTCTGAACTGTACGTAAGTGTCATTTTTGTCGGTATTACCTTACTATTATTTTAAGTAATTTTATTTCAAGAAAGAAATATCAGATAAATAATGGTCAAAGGAAGTGGAAAAAAAGAACGAAAAAGAATATAGGAAACAAGGTAATGAAGAAACCTATGTGTACACACACACACACATAGGTGAGTACACAAACACACACACAGGGGAGTACACAAACACACACACAGGGGAGTACACAAACACACACACATAGGTGAGTACACAAACACACACACATAGGTGAGTACACACACACACACACATAGGTGAGTACACACACACACATAGGTGAGTACACACACACACACACACATAGGGGAGTACACAAACATACACACATAGGTGAGTACACAAACACACACACATAGGTGAGTACACAAACACACACACATAGGTGAGTACACAAACACACATAGGTGAGTACACACACACACATAGGTGAGTACACAAACACACACACATAGGTGAGTACACAAACACACACACACATAGGTGAGTACACAAACACACACACATAGGTGAGTACACAAACACACACACATATGTGAGTACACAAACACACACACATAGGTGAGTACACAAACACACACACACATAGGTGAGTACACAAACACACACAAAAGAGAGAGAGAAAGGGGGGGGGCAAGTATCTATTGATAAGTGCCTTTGATAGCGAGTAAATACTACTACTACCCCTCCCCCCACACACACACATACACACACACCATTGAGTTTACTACAACATGAGGAGATATATTGTCTTGACTATTGGTTCTCCCATACCATCACTGAGTTGATATGATAGCCATGTTGAAGGTTCCGGCGGTGGAGTGAACGTTCCGGCGGTGGAGTGAACGTTCCGGCGGTGGAGTGAACGCTCTGGCGGTGGAGTGAACGTTCCGGCGGTGGAGTGAACGTTCCGGCGGTGGAGTGAACGCTCTGGCGGTGGAGTGAACGTTCCGGCGATGGAGTGAACGTTCCGGCGGTGGAGTGAACGCTCTGGCGGTGGAGTGAACGGTCTGGCGGTGGAGTGAACGTTCCGGCGGTGGAGTGAACGCTCTGGCGGTGGAGTGAACATTCCGGCGGTGGAGTGAACGCTCTGGCGGTGGAGTGAACGTTCTGGCGGTGGAGTGAACGTTCCGGCGGTGGAGTGAACGTTCTGGCGGTGGAGTGAACGCTCTGGCGGTGGAGTGAACGGTTTTGGCGGTGGAGTGAACGTTCCGGCGGTGGAGTGAACGCTCTGGCGGTGGAGTGAACGTTCCGGCGGTGGAGTGAACGTCTGGCGGTGGAGTGAACGCTTTTGGCGGTGGAGTGAACGTTCTGGCGGTGGAGTGAACGTTCCGGCGGTGGAGTGAACGCTCTGGCGGTGGAGTGAACTTCCGGCGGTGGAGTGAACGTTGGCGGTGGAGTGAACGTTCCGGCGGTGGAGTGAACGTTCCGGCGGTGGAGTGAACGTTCGGCGGTGGAGTGAACGTTCCGGCGGTGGAGAGAACGCTCTGGCGGTGGATTGAACGTTCCGGCGGTGGAGTGAACGCTCTGGCGGTGGAGTGAACGTCTGGCGATGGAGTGAACGTTCCGGCGGTGGAGTGAACGTTCCTGGCGGTGGAGTGAACGTCTGGCGGTGGAGTGAACGTTCCGGCGGTGGAGTGAACGTTCCGGCGGTGGAGTGAACGTTCCGGCGGTGGAGTGAACGTTCTGGCGGTGGAGTGAACGTTCTGGCGGTGGAGTGAACGTTCTGGCGGTGGAGTGAACGTTCTGGCGGTGGAGTGAACGCTCTGGCGGTGGAGTGAACGTTCTGGCGGTGGAGTGAACGTTCCGGCGGTGGAGTGAACGCTCTGGCGGTGGAGTGAACGTTCCGGCGGTGGAGTGAACGTTCCGGCGGTGGAGTGAACGTTCCGGCGGTGGAGTGAACGTTCCGGCGGTGGAGTGAACGTCCGGCGGTGGAGTGAACGCTTTTGGCGGTGGAGTGAACGTTCCGGCGGTGGAGTGAACGCTCTGGCGGTGGAGTGAACGTTCCGGCGGTGGAGTGAACGTTGCGGCGGTGGAGTGAACGTCTGGCGGTGGAGTGAACGTTCGGCGGTGGGTGAACGTTCCGGCGGTGGTGTGAACGTTCAGGCGGTGGAGTGAGCATTCTGGCGGTTTAGTGAACGCTCTGGCGGTGGAGTGAACGCTCCGACGGTGGATGAACGCTCTGGCGGTGAGTAAATGTTCCGGCGGTGGATGTGAACGTTCCGGCGGTGGAGTGAACGTTCGGCGGTGGAGTGAACGCATGGAGTGAACGTTCGCGGTGGAGTGAACGCTCTGGCGGTGGAGTGAACGCTCTGGCGGGTGAACGCTCTGGTGGTGAATGAACGCTCTGGTGGTGGATTGAACGCTCTGGTGGTGAATGAACGCTCTGGTGGTGGATTAAACGTTCTGGCGGTTTAGTGAACGCTCTGGCGGTTGAGTGAACGCTCTGGCGGTTTAGTGAACGCTCTGGCGGTGGAGTGAACGCTCTGGCGGTTTAATGAACGCTCTGGTGGTGGAGTGAACGCTCTGGCGGTGGAGTGAACGTTCCGGCGGTGGAGTGAATGTTCAGACGGTGGATTGAACGTTCTGGCGGTGGAGTGAACGCTCTGGCGGTGGAGTGAACGCTCTGGTGGTGAATGAACGCTCTGGTGGTGGATTGAACGCTCTGGCGGTGGAGTGAACGCTCTGGTGGTGAATGAACGCTCTGGTGGTGAATGAACGCTCTGGTGGTGGAGTGAACGCTCTGGTGGTGGATTGAACGTTCTGGCGGTTTAGTGAACGCTCTGGCGGTTGAGTGAACGCTCCGGCGGTTTAGTGAACGCTCTGGTGGTGGAGTGAACGCTCTGGCGGTTTAGTGAACGCTCTGTTGGTGGAGTGAACGCTCTGGCGGTTTAGTGAACGCTCTGGCGGTGGAGTGAACGCTCTGGCGGTTTAATGAACGCTCTGGTGGTGGAGTGAACGCTCTGGCGGTGGAGTGAACGCTCTGGCGGTGGAGTGAACGCTCTGGTGGTGAATGAACGCTCTGGTGGTGGATTGAACGCTCTGGCGGTTTAGTGAACGCTCTGGCGGTGGAGTGAACGCTCTGGCGGTTTAGTGAACGCTCCGGCGGTGGAGTGAACGTTCCGGCGGTGGAGTGAACGCTCTGGCTACAAAAACCATTACACTCCCTGGCTAGTGTACCACCACCAGTACACTCCCTGACTAGTGTACCAATACCAGTACACTCCCTGGCTAGTGTACCACCACCAGTACACTCCCTAGTGAACCACCACCAGTACACCCCCTGGCAAGTGTATCACCACCAGTACACTCACTGGTGTACAACCACCAGTGCACTCCCTGGCTAGTGTATCACCAGTACACTCCCTGGCTATTGTACCACCACCAGTTCACTCCCTGGCTAGTGTATCACCAGTACACTCCCTGGTTATTGTACCATCCCCAGTGCACTCCCTGGCTAGTGTACCACCACCAGTACACCCCCTGACTAGTGTACCACCACCAGTACACTCCCTGGCTAGTGTACCACCACCAGTACACTCCCTGGCTAGTGTACCACCACCAATACACTCTCTGGCTAGTGTACCACCACCAGTACACCCCCTGGCTAGTGTACCACCACCAGTACACTCCCTGGCTAGTGTACTACCACCACCTGTACACTCCCTGGCTAGTGTACCACCACCAGTACACCTGGCTAGTGTATCACCACCAGTATACCCCCTGGCTAGTATTCCCCCACCAGTACACCCCGTGGCTAGTGTATCACCACCAGTACACCCCCTGACTAGTGTATCACCACCAGTAAACCCCCTGACTAGTGTATCACCACCAGTACACTCCATGACTAGTGTATCACCACCAGTACAGCCCCTGACTAGTGTATCACCACCAATACACCCCCTGGCTAGTATTCCCCCACCAGTACACCCCCTGGCTAGTGTATCACCACCAGTACACTCCCTGGTGTACCACCACCTGTGCACTCCCTGGCTAGTATTCCCCCACCAGTACACCCTCTGGCTAGTGTATCACCACCAGTACACCCCCTGGTGTACCACCACCCGTGCACTCCCTGGCTAGTGTATCACCAGTACACTCCCTGGCTTGTGTACCACCATCAGTACACTCTCTGGCTAGTGTATCACCACCAGTACATTCCCTGACTAGTGTATCACCACCAGTAAACTCCCTGACTAGTGTATCACCACCAGTACACCCCCTGACTAGTGTATCACCACCAGTACACCCCCTGACTAGTGTATCACCACCAGTACACCCCCTGACTAGTGTATCACCACCAATACACCCCCTGGCTAGTGTACCACCACCAGTACACTCCCTGGCTAGTGTACCACCACCAGTACACCCCGTGACTAGTGTATCACCACCAGTACACCCCCTGGCTAGTATTCCCGCACCAGTACACCCTCTGGCTAGTGTATCACCACCTGTACACCACCTGACTAGTGTATCACCACCAGTAAACCCGCTGACTAGTGTATCACCACCAGTACACCCCTGACTAGTGTATGACCACCAGTACACCCCTGACTAGTTGACTAGTGTATCACCACCAGTACACCCCCTGAATAGTGTATCACCACCAGTACATCCCCTGGCTAGGATTCCACCACCACTACACCCCTTGACTAGTATTCCCCTCACCAGTACACTCCCAGTTCTCCCAGTAGCGTTCTAGCCACGCTTCTTATGACCACTATTAAGCAGGGAATCCCGACTGGTAATGAGATTGTTGTAAATGCCTCCCAGAACTTATCCAATAGCTTCTTGAAACAACTGAGTTTTATTGATGTCCTACCTGCTAAAACTTTAGAAATCAACTTGTTTATTAGAGGGAATAATGTTAGCAGCTTCTCCGAAGCTAAAGATCTTGTCTGTATTTGTTTTCTAAATGAGAGGAAGGTAATTGCTGTATATTTTTACTCTGGGACTGGCTGCAAGAACGCAATTTGCATGCGAGGTAATTTTAGCTAGCAATGTTTACTGAGGTAGATAGCCAGGAGGTGGGGAGTTATTGTTGCAGTGTCTTGGAGGTGATCGTGTAGGTTTATCGCTTCGTTTTGATTATAAAAATTATTAGAGGTGATCTGGGGGAGGGTAGGATGCAGGCTGCTGCAAGGTATATTAATAAAGCTCTGTACATAGTGAAATAAGTCTTGATAACTATACGTTGCGGAACACGCCTTGTTAACTCTACACAGAGAGAAACACGCCTTGTTAACTCTACACAGAGAGAAACACGCCTTGTTAACTCTACACAGAGAGAAACACGCCTTGTTAACTCTACACAGAGAGAAACACGCCTTGTTAACTCTACAAAGAGAGAAACACGCCTTGTTAACTCTACACAGAGAGAAACACGCCTTGTTAACTCTACACAGAGAGAAACACGCCTTGTTAACTCTACACAGAGAGAAACACGCCTTGTTAACTCTACACAGAGAGAAACACGCCTTGTTAACTCTACACAGAGAGAAACACCCTGATAACCTAACAGAGTGAAACACGCCTTGATAACTCTACACAGAGTGAAACACCTGATAACCTACACAAGTGAAACACGCCTTGATAACTCACAGAGTGAAACACGCCTGTAACTCTAACAGAGTGAAACACCTGATAACTCCCGAGTAAACGCCTTGATAACTTAACAGAGTGAAAACGCCTTGATAACTCTACACAGAGTGAAACACCCTTGATAACTACCAGAGTGAAACCGATAACCGATAATCCTTGAAACTCTCACAAGTGAAAACGCCTTGATAATCTACACAGAGGAAACACGCCTTGATAACTCACAGAGTGAAACACCTTGATAACTCTAACAGAGTGAAACACGCCTTGATAACTCTACACAGAGTGAAACACCCTTAAACTCCACAGAGTGAAACACTTGATAACACAGAGTGAAACACCTTATCCTACACAGAGTGAAACAGCCGATACTCTACACAGTGAAACACGCCTTGATAACCTACAGAGTGAAACACGCCTTGAAACTTACACAGAGTGAAACACGCCTTGATAACTCTACACAGAGGAAACCGCCATGATACTCTACAAGAGAAACACCCTTGATAACTCTACACAGTGAAACACGCCTTGATAACTACACAGAGTGAAACACGCCTTGATAACTCTACACAGAGTGAAACACGCCTTGATAACTCTACAAGAGTGAAACACCTTGATAACTCTAACACAGTAGATGAAACACCCTTGATAACTCTACACAGAGTGAACACGCCTTGATAACTCTACAGAGAACAGCTTGATAACTACAAGAAACCCTTGATAACTCACACAGAGTGAAACACGCCTTGATAACTCTACACAGAGTGAAACACCCTTGATAACTCTACACAGAGTAAACACTCCGATAACCACAGTGAAACACCTAGATAACACCCTAAACTCACAGAGTGAAACACCCTTGATAACTCACAAGTGAAACACGCCTATAACCTACACGATGAAAACCCTGATAACTCTACACAGAGTGAAACACCCTTGATAACCTACCAGAGTGAAAAGCCTTGATAACTCTACACAGAGTGAAACACTTGATAACTCACACAGAGTGAAACACCTTGATAACTTCACAAGTGAAACACCCTTGATAACCTACAGAGTGAAACACGCCTTGATAACTCTACACAAGTGAAACACCCTTGATAACTCTACACAGAGTGAAACACCCTGATAACTACAGAGTGAAACACCCTTGATAATACAGTGAAACACGCCTTGATAACTCTACACAGAGTGAAACACACCTTGATAACTCTACACAGTGAAACACGCCTTGATAACTCTACACAGAGTGAAACAAGCCTTGATAACTCTACACAGTGTGAAACACGCCTTGATAACTCTACACAGAGTGAAACACGCCTTGATAACTCTACACAGAGTGAAACACGCCTTGATAACTCTACACAGAGTGAAACACGCCTTGATAACTCTACACAGAGTGAAACACGCCTTGATAACTCTACACAGAGTGAAACACGCCTTGATAACTCTACACAGAGTGAAACACGCCTTGATAACTCTACACAGAGTGAAACACGCCTTGATAACTCTACACAGAGTGAAACACGCCTTGATAACTACACAGAGTGAAACACGCCTTGATAACTCTACACAGAGTGAAACACGCCTTGATAACTCTACACAGAGTGAAACACGCCTTGATAACTCTACACAGAGTGAAACACGCCTTGATAACTCTACACAGAGTGAAACACGCCTTGATAACTCTACACAGAGTGAAACACGCCTTGATAACTCTACACAGAGTGAAACACTCCTTGATAACTCTACTCAGTGAAACACGCCTTGATAACTCTACACAGAGTGAAACAAGCCTTGATAACTCTACACAGTGTGAAACACGCCTTGATAACTCTACACAGAGTGAAACACGCCTTGATAAATCTACACAGAGTGAAACACGCCTTGATAACTACACAGAGTGAAACACGCCTTGATAACTCTACACAGAGTGAAACACGCCTTGATAACTCTACACAGAGTGAAACACACCTTGATAACTCTACACAGAGTGAAACACGCCTTGATAACTATACACAGAGTGAAACACGCCTTGATAACTCTACACAGAGTGAAACACGCCTTGATACAGCTCCACACAGAGAAAAGTTATCATACTAAAAGCTTCTTGTGTAGCGCGTGTCTTTGCTTTACAATTATTGGAAGTACGACGTTTGGATTTCGACTTGACTTCAGATGAATAGGATCTTAGAACTTTGCAGATTCTAATAGTATACAGAGAGATTAGAGTGCCGATACTTTGCCTCCGACATCCAGTTGAGTTTACAGTCTCCCGAAAATTCTCCAATAATTTCCCCTTGCATTATATTAAGTACATTTTATTGTGTGAATTAGCAAGCTTATTATGCTAGGTGTGTGTATGAGAGGGAGAGAGAGAGGAAGAAATTCAGAATTGAGATACTGGGAGATGTTGAGAGTGATTACAATGAAGAACGATGAAATTTTTGTTTTGTGAAGCGGTAAACCCATGTGGATCATTCAGGGCCAAAGTATCGGAGGTTCGGTTTGACTGACCACCAATCACGGCTCAGTCTCTGATAAGCCAGGCTGTTGGGGATGGTGCGCAATCAGAGCAATTTGCTAGAATTTGGAGTATATACTAGTATATGAATGACTGAGGGGCAGACATCAGGAGGTATACGTGGTCGTTATTTAGTGATATGTATATTCATTATTTAGGGGTATGTATGGTCATTATATAGTGGTATAAATAGTAAATGGTTCATAGATAATATGTTAAGAGAGAGCTCACGTTGTTGACTATTAAGCACATAATAGAGATTATATATTTCCACCTCCAACTGAGGTTCTCTTCAGTGGATACTTTTCAATAGTTGGAGGTCGAAATATGCAGATAATATATATATATATATATATATATATATATATATATATATATATATATATATATATATATATATATATATATATATATTACATATACACACACAAAAAAACTATGGTTCACTAACAATATAGATAGGACAACCTCACCATGAGGAAGACTTCTGCAGCGATGACAGAGGACAAGTTACCAAATAGTGTGAGCCCATCTCTTAGCTGTGAGTGGACTTCACTTTGGCGATTTTCTTCTACCAGTTCCTATTTCTGAAGACGTCTCGACCCTCCAGACTCTCTGTACTGTAGTGGCTATCCAACTTGCTGCTCTAGCTCATCCTGACTATAAGTGTATTAAAGAATAAAAAGACACGATACGTGTGGGTTATTTGTGTGTAAGTGTATTTGAAGTAAAGCGGTAGCTGGCCAATACGGTCTGCAGGGTCTTAACTACGTAAGTTGCAAATGACTGCATGATAGACAGAAGTCAGTGATGAAACAAGATGAAGGGGAAAGTGCCATAGCTCAGTACCCAGCCAAAAGGAAGCCTCGATACTTATTGTTCAGCAATTCAAAAACGACTGCTAACTGCACTGACAGCTACTGTGTGACTTCACTGTGATCAGCAGCATCAGTCTACTCACTGAAAGACACTTTCATTCAGTAGACTGATGCTCTGCTGATCAGACTGAAGAAGACAAGGTTAGCAAGTATGGGAACTTGTTAAGCTCAGACTCATGACCCCTGGGGAAAGACTGCCACAAAATGTGTGGATGCTCTTAAAAGTGTTGTCAAGCTTGGCAATACTTTCAGAAATATTCCACATAATTTTTGCTATTCTGGCAATACTTTCAGAAATATTCCACATAATTTTTGCTATTCTGACAATACTTTCAGAAATGTTCCACATAATTTTTGCTCTTCTGGCAATACTTTCAGAAATATTCCACATAATTTTTGCTCTTCTGGCAATACTTTCAGAAATATTCCACATAATTTTTGCTCTTCTGGCAATACTTTCAGAAGTATTAAGCATATTTTATTTTTGCTATTCTGGCAATACTTTCAGAAGTATTAAGTATCTTTTATTTTTGCTATTCTTTCTGAAAGCAGAATGTTTTAAGGTAGTGGAGCTACTTGACACCCCAGGGCTGCCACCTTCCTCCTCCAGAGTCTTATTAGTGTGGCGATCCTGAGGAGAAATGTTTCCCTCTGTATTGCAGTGGCTCTGCGCCTTGCTGCCCCAATTCACACGGAATATACGTGTATTTGCGGCGATGCGCAAGCCGACCAATATGGTCTACATGGTCTAAACTATTGCAAAACCAAGGGCTGGCATGCAAGACACAATGAAGTCAACGACATCATAAAGAGAACCCTTGCTTCAGCTGGATGCCCAGCCGAGAGAGAGCCCCGATCACTAGCAGCCAACAATACCCACAACCCAGCAAACCCCCCCGACGGGATCACTATCTATCCTTGGAAGAATGGCAAGCTCTTAGCATGGGACTATACCTGTGTGTCTACACTGGCTGACACCTACATCCTTCACAGTGTCGGGCGACAGGGAGGAGCTGCTGACCACAGGGAGGAGTACAAGATCGGCAAGTACAGGGACACAAGCCAACAGTATCAATTTGCACCAGTGGGATCAGAGACCTTGGGATCATGGGGAAAAAATTCAACGTTTCCTTAAAGAACTGGGTTCCAGACCCATCGACACCACCAGAGACCCAAGGGCAGCCACTTTCATGTTCCAGCGCCTCAGCGTGGCCATCCAGAGGGGAAATGCATGCTGCATACTGGGCTCGCGTCCGGCTTCGGAGGAGCTGGAGGAGATTCATAATCTTTGATATATTGTACCAATGTATTCATGTTCATGTTTGTGTTTTCTGTCAATGTACTCTGCCTATTAATAAAGCACTTATATAAATATATATATATATGTCGTGCCGAATAGGTAAAACTTGCTATTTTTGGCTTTAATAGGAACGCTTTTCTTGCCGAATAAGTCAAGCGAAAATTTGTGTATGCAATAATTTCGCAAAAATCATTCTGAACCTAACTGAAAAAAATATATTTCATTGTGTTTGTTTATTATAAACGTATCTAAAATATATTTAGTTGGATTAGGCTAGAGTTGCAAAGTTTTGTGGAGAAATATCACCCTAACAAAGCTGTTGCAAGCCGTGTCTGCAACATGTTCATTGACAATGCCTTGTCCCATTTTAGGCAAATCTTAAAGAATTCGTTGTCTATAGGCAGAGAGCAATTACGCTACTTAACTTAGGAATTCCTGTTTACCGACGGCAAGTAATTACGGGGCTTAGCTTATACACTGGTACATGCTGTAACCCCACTCATTAATATAGCTAAGCAGTTTACCAATGCAGACAGCCAACTACATCTCTCGATTAGTGAGCACAATGAAGTGTAAATGTTACCTTCTACCTAATGACACAGTCAAAACATAGTATAAAGCAAGATATTTTCATTTTAGCTATTAATGAACTTGTTATAATAAGGTTTAGTAAGTTTTCTAAGCTTCTTTTGGTGCAAAATTATTAATTTTTACGCTAAAAAATATATATTTAAACGTATAAGAGAAAATTTTAGAAAAGGCTTAATTTTAAATGAGTTTTTGTTAATTGACCAATTTTACCTATTCGGCACGACGTATATATATAATATATATATATATATATATATGTATATATATATATATATATATATATATATATATATATATATATATATATATATATATATATATATATATATATATATATATATATATATATATATATATATATATGTACTAGGGATAGGAATTAAAGGCCTCAGACCTTAAAAAATTTGCTCTTGGATTCCCCATTTATTTACGCGCGTGTGTGCGCGTAATGCAGGGAACAATTTGTGTTGTGTGGTGAGGCTGGCGTAATAATCCATGTGTCCCCCTTTACCGCCACTCCCTGGGAGGGTGACGGGACAATATCTGAAGGGGACGCCGAGGAACGGGATTCCTGAAGGCGTCGGCTTGATGTCTTGACCATTACTTAAGCATCAATTTTCCCTTCGGGCGGAGGCGCGGGTGACAATGGAGGAATTTCGGGGAGGGGGGGGCGTCGTCACTTCAGAGGCTCGCCGCCCTTTGATGCTTGACGCTGGTAATTAATTCCCCGCCCCACCAGCTTGTCGGCCACACCGGAATTACTGCTAGAGGCCACGATCTATTGGTGGAGGCCAGAAGGGGTGGCGGGGCGGAGGCATGAGATGGGTGGTGGAGGAACAAGATGAGTGGTGGAGGAACTAGATGGGTGGAGGAAGTAGATGGGTGGTGGGTGCCAGGGTGGAGGTCAGGGGTTTATGGAGGTCATGGGTTTGTGTAGGTCATGGGTTTATGGAGGTCAGGGGTTTATGGAGGTCATGAGTTTGTGTAGGTCATGGGTTTATGGAGGTCAGGGGTTTGTGGAGGTCATGGGTTTATGGAGGTCATGGGTTTATGGAGGTCAGGGGTTTTTGGAGGTCATGGTTTGTGTAAGTCATGGGTTCGTGGAGGTCATGGGTTTATGGAGGTCAGGGGTTTGTGGAGGTCAGGGGTTTGTGGAAGTCAGGGGTTTGTGGAGGTTATAGGTTTGTTCAGGTCATGTCTTTGTTTAGGTCATGGGTTTGTGGAGGTCAGGGGTTTGTGGAAGTCAGGGGTTTATGGAGGTCAGTGGTGGGTGGTTGAGGTCGGAGATAGGTTACAGACCAAACAATTTACAACAGAAATTTATAAAAAAAAATGCATATATCTAGAAGCAAGAGCAATGATGCATTTGATTACTTTTAGAAAGCAAGACAACGCAGAGGTGGACGCCAGAAGAATGACAAATATGATCTTCTGTGAAAAGTAAAGAGACGAAGCTGTGTTTGATTCGAGGCACCGGTAATAATGTCGTGATGGCCTTTTACACGACGTATCGTGCACTACTCTCCTGTGTGGAACTGTATCAAAAGCCTTCTTGCAGTCCAAGAAAACGCAGTCTACCCCCTCTCTCTCTCTTGTGTTACTGCTGTCACCTTGTCATAGAACTCTAGTAGGTTCGTGACACAGGATTTCCCTTATCTATACGCAAATTCCAGTCATGAGACGAACATCCAGGGGATTTCATGGAGCTTATGAAAGTAACGGGGATTGTGTTTCCTGAACACCTCAATGAGATGTACACAGGTACACCTGGAAAGACTCAGCTTCTAACAGTAACGCCTATATTCGACTGAAGAAGTCTGCTGCGTAGGCGAAACGTTTGGCAAGTGTCGCACATGAGTCTTGTTCATCAGATTGTTGGTACTGTATAGCATCAATAATAGAATAAGGCAAATGTCTCCTTTACAAGGATTACATAGCTTTCCCCGGTGATGATTGAGCTTAGTTGACAAATAACTCACTGGAGGCAGTGTCTCCTGTAAATGGTGTCCCTTGTAGTTGTACAGATGGCCACCTCACTTGCATCCTTATGCAATACAAACTTTTCACTTTTTGTGAAGCGCAAAATCCGTACGAGTCATTGGAAAGGGTAGAGCAAAATATAAGGGTAAGGATATACTGACTGGTGGTGAACAAGTTATATACAGCCTTGATAACCCTCGGGTAGTCGATAGTCTCGAAACCCAATTAACCTTTAACTACCAGAAGTGGGGAGGTAGCGGAGGAATGTGTGACTGGGAAATGCATGAGAAGATGGGTGTTGGAACCAACTCTTATTGTAAAAGCAGAGATGTATCGTGTTTAACCCGCAGCTGGAGCTTTTGGTCATCTGACCGAGACCTTCCACTGGCTTACCCCTCCACCCCTTTAAAAATTACGGTTATAATTACAACCATTAGATTATGCTCTCACATGTTAAAATAAAGACTGCATATTTCTTCCTCTGAGATGGAGAGGGACTGTATAAGGTAGATATGAGGGACCTGGTGTGAGAGGGACTGTATAAGGTAGATATGAGGGACCTGGTGTGATCATCCTGGGTGTTGTATTCAACTTGTGAATGGTACAAAGAAAAAAAAAAGCGTAATTACTATGGTAGGAGGGGCTGGCTTGGAGCCTCAAGCTCTCATTGACTCTCTTGGGACTGTGTGTGTGTGTGTGTGTGTGTGTGTGTGTGTGTGTGTGTGTGTGTGTGTGTGTGTGTGAGTGTGTGTGTGTGTGTGAGTGTGTGTGTGTGTATGTGTCTGTATGTGTGTGTCTGTATGTGTGTGTGTGAGTGTGTGTGTGTGAGTGTGTGAGTGTGTGTGTGTGTGTGTATGTGTCTGTATGTGTGTGTCTGTATGTGTGTGTGTGTGTGAGTGTGTGTGTGTGTGTGTGTCTGTATGTGTGTGTCTGTATGTGTGTGTGTGTGTGAGTGTGTGTGTGTGTGTGTCTGTATGTGTGTGTCTGTATGTGTGTGTATGTGTGAGTGTGTGTGTGTGTGCGCGCGCGCACCTATTTGTATTTAATTATGATTGAAAGGATCGAGTCTCATCTGCTGGTTCTGCCTCCTCCCTGTTACCTAGTTGACTTTCTATTAGCCTCATAAACCCTGGCATACTTGTTCTTGAAACTGTGTCGCCTACCTCAGCTTCTTGATCCAGGTCATTCCACTTTCTGACCACCCTGAGACTGAAGAAATACTTTCTATTCTTTTGAGTTATCTGTGTCTTCACCCTCCAACTGTGCCCTCGTGTACCTGTTTCCCGCCTGTCGAACTCTATCTCTATTCACTCTTATCAAGTCCTCTCTATTTTGTGTGTCGTTATCATATCTTCCCTGGGTTCTCTAATGTCATACAGTTGTTTCATTAACATCTCATCTCGTTCATCTTTGTTCTGGGACCAGTCACTTTGTATACCACTGCATTTTTCCCAATTTCTTAACATTTCTTATCAGGTGTAGGTTGTTGCTTGTGCTGCATACTCCAAGATAGGCCTGACGTATGTTGCGTATAGAGCGGTGAATGACTCTTTGTTGAGATTCCTGAAAGCTCCTCTAAGATTTGCTAAACGAACATTTGCTGGAAGGATTATTAGGTTGATGTGTGCCTCTGGCGATTTTCCCTGTTCTCATTAATTTTACGTTATCTTCGCACAGGGATACATCGGACTCTATTCTGGTATATTATTCCCATATACCAGAAGGAGTCTGGTCTTAATACCTCTCCTTGAAGAATCTCACTTGCTATACTTTCCCATTCTGATATCTTTTCTGGGAGAATCACTCTTTCTCCTTTGATTCACTGTAACCCATTTCATGTTATTCCTGGCTGTTTCACAAGTTTTTGTTCCATTCTCTTGTGAGGTACAGTATCAAATGCACTTTTTTTTTGCAACTAAAAAATATATTCGGAGATTCCTCTCTCTCTCTCCTGCCTCGGGTCTTGAATTTTGTCACAACTCTACTAGGTTTCTGAGACAAGTTTTTATCTTATCCCGTGCTGGTTATTCTTTGTGAAGCCACTTCTCCACCACTCTACTGATAATCGTCATTACCTTGCATAGTATGCATGTCAGTGATTGTGTGTGTGAGAGAGAGAGAGAGAGAGAGAGAGAGAGAGCAAACCAAGAACCAAAACACAGCGCAAGTATCGTCTCCATCACGTGGGTTGCGTCCGGCCTCGTTACCAGAATTACCAGTCCCTCCTCTCTCCTCTTTCTTTCCTTCCCCCACCCACCCCTCCCTCTGCTATCCTTTTCCTCTCCTCTCCCACCTTTCCCTCCCTATTTTCTCTCTCTCCCTTCTTCGTCTCCCCTGCCTCTCTTCTCCCTTCTTCTCTCCTGTTCCCTCTCCTTATCTACCTCCTCTCACTCCTCCCTTTCTCTTACCTCCCTACCCCCTCCTTGTTCCTCCTCACCCCTCCTTGTTCCTCCTCACCCCTCCTTGTCCCTCTCCACTCCTTGTCCCTCCCCGTTCCTCCTTGTCCCTCCCCACTCCTCCTTGTCCCTCCCCACTCCTCCTTTTCCCTCCCCACTCCTTGTCCCTCCCCACTCCTCTTTGTCCCTCCCCACCCCTCTATCGACACCAGTACAGGAAAGTGGGAGTGGGAAAGGAGGGAGAATAGGGGAAGAGAGGGAACAGGGGAAAAAAGAGAAGAGGGAGTGTGGGGAAGGTGGAGGAGAGGGGAGGATGGCCAGTGTGCAAGTACCGGAGGGAAGGAAAAGTCGGGGAAGAGTGTTGGATGGGGAGACGGGAGGGAGGGTGATGAGACGGGAGGGAGATGTAAGGGAGACGGGAGGGAGGGTGATGAGACGGGAGGGAGATGTAAGGGAGACGGGAGGGAGGGTGAAGAGACAGGAGGGAGGGTGATGAGACGGGAGGGAGGAGTGACTGGAGGGAGGGGTTAAAGATAGTAAGAGGGGGAGATGAAAAGAGGAGACTCGAGAAAGAGGAATAAAAAAATGAATGAAAGATGTAATGAAGAAACGAAACAAAAAGGTCAATAGAATAAAAAGAATTTACATTAAAAAACGCGCGTTAAACCAGTATGGGCCACAGAGAGGTGCGTGAATAAGAACAAACACAAATGAGGTTTTAAATGTAAAGTCTACGGGGTCAGGTTGCCACGTTTGATTATGTTTTTGATGATGCTAGTAGCTGGCTCTTGATCCAAGGAACTTTACCCCTTTGATTGGGTTTATCGCTTTCCCCATTAATTTAATAAGAATTCAGAATATTTCGTTGCACAAATAATTCAGCAAATAGACAATGACGACGTGAGTTTCACTCCTATCTGCGGATTATTTGTGTATTGTTGCAGTCACGCTGTTGTGACATTTTATTCCTTCAAAATATTTAGAAATGTCTCAAAAGTCTTCAGCTAATACTGATTTTATTAGGTCAGGTCCCTGGTTATTAGTATAGTTATCAGGGGATAGTATTAAGTGAGTACCTAGCCAGGAGAATGATAGTGGTCAAGTTTGATTCAAGGAAGGGGAAGGTTCCTTCACTCTTAGAGTGACGTCACCTAAAGTGTCGTCACTCAGTCCTCGGAAAGCAAAGTCGATTTTAAGCAAATTTATTGAAATATGATAATTGGGTTGCGATAGGTTTAGTTAGGTTAGTTTATTATGTGTGTACACTGTAACCAAGTGTCACTTACCATTACACAAGTGCAACTAATGTCACATTTTATTGTGGCAACGTTTCGCTCTCCGGTCGAATACAAAGGCAGAAGGTGTAGCAGTGAAATAAAGATGATGTAACCAGTCCGTCAACCTTGGAGAAAAGGTATTCGAGGTGGTCAGTCCATCAGCTTGGACTCTTCTCCAGGCTGAGGGACTGACCACCTCAAATACTTTTTCTCCTAGGTTAATGGACTGATTACATCATCTTTATTTCATTACTATTGCTGCCTTTGTATTTGACTGAAGAAGCCTACTGTGTAGGCGAAACGTTTCATCAATAAAGATACCCAACTGTTGTCTATGTATCCTACTCTTCTCCTTAAAGGCGCCGTTTATCATTATTATGTGTAAAAGTGGAAAGGAACCTTAAAGAACGAATATAAATAGTGACACCCACCTGGCGGACTGTGCAGTAGACAGATAATTACGTTGTTATTCCAGTATAACTGTCATAGCCTTGAGGGTCGTAGCCCAAGTCATACAGTAGCGAGGGTTACGAGGACGGACTGCATCACTGGTGTGCCACATACAATAACACCAACACGTAGCCCAAGTCATACAGTAGCGAGGGTTACGAGGACGGACTGCATCACTGGTGTGCCAGATACAATGACACCAACACGTAGCCCAAGACATACAGTAGCGAGGGTTACGAGGACGGACTGCATCACCGGTGTGCCAGATACAATAACACCAACACGTAGCCCAAGTCATACAGTAGCGAGGGTTACGAGGACGGACTGCATCACTGGTGTGCCAGATACAATAACACCAACACGTAGCCCAAGTCATACAGTAGCGAGGGTTACGAGGACGGACTGCATCACTGGTGTGCCACATACAATAACACCAACACATAGCCCAAGTCATACAGTAGCGAGGGTTACGAGGACGGACTGCATCACTGGTGTGCCAGATACAATAACACCAACACGTAGCCCAAGTCATAAAGTAGCGAGGGTTACGAGGACGGACTGCATCACTGGTGTGCCAGATACAATAACACCAACACGTAGCCCAAGTCATACAGTAGCGAGGGTTACGAGGACGGACTGCATCACTGGTGTGCCAGATACAATAATACAAACACGTAGCCCAAGTCATACAGTAGCGAGGGTTACGAGGACGGACTGCATCACTGGTGTGCCACATACAATAACACCAACACGTAGCCCAAGTCATACAGTAACGAGGGTTACGAGGACGGACTGCATCACTGGTGTGCCAGATACAATAACACCAACACGTAGCCCAAGTCATACAGTAGCGAGGGTTACGAGGACGGACTGCATCACTGGTGTGCCAGATACAATGACACCAACACGTAGCCCAAGACATACAGTAGCGAGGGTTACGAGGACGGACTGCATCACTGGTGTGCCACATACAATAACACCAACACGTAGCCCAAGTCATACAGTAGCGAGGGTTACGAGGACGGAGTGCATCACTGGTGTGCCAGATACAATAACACCAACACGTAGCCCAAGTCATACAGTAGCGAGGGTTACGAGGACGGACTGCATCACTGGTGTGCCATATACAATAACACCAACACGTAGCCCAAGTCATACAGTAGCGAGGGTTACGAGGACGGAGTGCATCACTGGTGTGCCAGATACAATAACACCAACACGTAGCCCAAGTCATACAGTAGCGAGGATTACGAGGACGGACTGCATCACTGGTGTGCCAGATACAATAACACCAACACGTAGCCCAAGTCATACAGTAGCGAGGGTTACGAGGACGGACTGCATCACTGGTGTGCCAGATACAATAATACAAACACGTAGCCCAAGTCATACAGTAGCGAGGGTTACGAGGACGGACTGCATCACTGGTGTGCCACATACAATAACACCAACACGTAGCCCAAGTCATACAGTAACGAGGGTTACGAGGACGGACTGCATCACTGGTGTGCCAGATATAATAACACCAACACGTAGCCCAAGTCATACAGTAGCGAGGGTTACGAGGACGGACTGCATCACTGGTGTGCCAGATACAATAACACCAACACGTATCCCAAGTCATACAGTAGCGGGTTACGAGGACGGACTGCATCACTGGTGTGTCAGATACAATAATACAAACACGTAGCCCAAGTCATACAGTAGCGAGGGTTACGAGGACGGACTGCATCACTGGTGTGCCACATACAATAACACCAACACGTAGCCCAAGTCATACAGTAACGAGGGTTACGAGGACGGACTGCATCACTGGTGTGCCAGATACAATAACACCAACACGTAGCCCAAGTCATACAGTAGCGAGGGTTACGAGGACGGACTGCATCACTGGTGTGCCACATACAATAACACCAACACGTAGCCCAAGTCATACAGTAGCGAGGGTTACGAGGACGGACTGCATCACTGGTGTGCCAGATACAATGACACCAACACATCACTCTTCTAAATTTAACCCAGTCACAGCGTGTTTATTTTCCGAACTGCAATCATTTTTCAGACAATGTATGTATGAAAAGAACAGTGAAGTTACCACGGGCAACATATGTAGTCCACGAGCAACATATGTAGTCCACGGGCAACATATGTAGTCCACGGGCAACATATGTAGTCCACGGGCAACATATGTAGTCCACGGGCAACATATGTAGTCCACGGGCAACATATGTAGTCCACGGGCAACATATGTAGTCCACGGGCAACATATGTAGTCCACGGGCAACATATGTAGTCCACGGGCAACATATGTAGTCCACGGGCAACATATGTAGTCCTGTGTTCTGTCGTATTATCCACTTCAACAACAATATAGATTTCGAAAATTTATAACTGATGTTTAAATCAGAGAGGTGGAGAGAAAGCAAGGAACACATAGAGTAGAGAGAAAGCAAGGAACACAGAGAGTAGAGATAAAGCAAGGAACACGGAGAGTAGAGAGAAAGCAAGGAACACAGAGAGTAGAGAGAAAGCAAGGAACACAGAGAGTAGAGAGAAAGCAAGGAACACAGAGAGTAGAGAGAAAGCAAGGAACACAGAGAGTAGAGATAAAACAAGGAACACAGAGAGTAGAGAGAAAGCAAGGAACACAGAGAGTAGAGAGAAAACAAGGAACACAGAGAGTAGAGAGAAAGCAAGGAACACAGAGAGTAGAGAGAAAGCAAGGAACACAGAGAGTAGAGAGAAAGCAAGGAGCACAGAGAGTAGAGATAAAGCAAGGAACACAGAGAGTAGAGATAAAGCAAGGAACACAGAGAGTAGAGAGAAAGCAAGGAACACAGAGAGTAGAGAGAAAGCAAGGAACACAGAGAGTAGAGAGAAAGCAAGGAGCACAGAGAGTAGAGAGAAAGCAAGGAACACAGAGTAGAGAGAAAGCAAGGAACACAGAGAGTAGAGAGAAAGCAAGGAACACAGAGAGTAGAGATAAAGCAAGGAACACAGAGAGTAGAGAGAAAGCAAGGAGCACAGAGAGTAGAGAGAAAGCAAGGAACACAGAGTAGAGAGAAAGCAAGGAACACAGAGAGTAGAGAGAAAGCAAGGAACACAGAGAGTAGAGAGAAAGCAAGGAACACAGAGAGTAGAGATAAAGCAAGGAACACAGAGAGTAGAGATAAAGCAAGGAACACAGAGAGTAGAGAGAAAACAAGGAACACAGAGAGTAGAGAGAAAGCAAGGAACACAGAGAGTAGAGAGAAAGCAAGGAACACAGAGTAGAGAGAAAGCAAGGAACACATAGAGTAGAGATAAAGCAAGGAACACAGAGAGTAGAGAGAAAGCAAGGAACACAGAGAGTAGAGAGAAAGCAAGGAACACAGAGAGTAGAGAGAAAGCAAGGAACACAGAGAGTAGAGAGAAAGCAAGGAGCACAGAGAGTAGAGAGAAAGCAAGGAGCACAGAGAGTAGAGAGAAAGCAAGGAGCACAGAGAGTAGAGAGAAAGCAAGGAGCACAGAGAGTAGAGAGAAAGCAAGGAGCACAGATAATAGAGAGAAAGCAAGGAGCAGAGAGAGTAGTGAGGGTAAGGTAGAAGTATCAGCTTCAAATTAGTGGTCATGGTCCTCGTGGGAGACAATAGTCTCCTACAGCACGCTTCTCCCTGGAGACTTATGGCCCCCTCCCTCTCTCTCACTCTCCCACTCCCTCTCTTGACCCCCTCTACACCCCACCAGTCTCTATCCCCGGGCCTTCCTTAGCCCTCTCATTCTAGGACCCTTTCCTGGTTCTCCTTTCTACCTGGAGTTTCAATCATAATCTCCCTGACCCTCTCCCTCACCACTCATTAGGATCCTTCACCCTCATCACAATCTTATCCTCCCTCTTTTTTCATACCATCTCCCTTATTTCTTCCTCTCCTCTTTTAATCCTTCGCCCTCATTACAGTCCTATCCTCCCTCTTTCACATTATCTCCCTTATTATTTCTATCTCTTCTTTTAATCCTTCCCTTTCTAGTCTTCTTCATTTTCCTCCTCCCTTAATCTGATTTTTTCATTCTCTTCCTCCTTCATTTCTCCCCTTCTTCCCTAACCATCTCTCGTGCCCTTACTAACGACACCATTAACTTAATATACCTATACCACAGTGATATACTCTCACCACCACCACCATCACCGTCACCACCATCATCACCACCACAACACTAACACTACCACCACAACACCACCACCACCACTACCACCACAACACCACCACCACTACCATCTCCACCACCACCATCACCGTCACCACCACCACAACACCACCTCCACCATCACCACCATCACCACCACCACCATCACCACCAACATCACCACAACATAAACACTACCACCACAACACTACCACCACAACACCACCACCACCACAACACCACCACCACCACAACAACACCAACACTACCACCATCATCACAACCACCACCACCACAACACCAACACTACCATCACAACACCACCACCACAACACCAACACTACCACCATCATCACAACCACCACCACCATGACCACCACCATCACCACCACCACAACACCAACACCACCACCACAACACCAACACTACCACCACAACACCTACACTACCACCACAACACCAACACCACCACCATCATCACAACCACCACCATCACCACCACCATCACCACCACCACAACACCAACACTACCACCACAACACCAGCACCACTACACCCTGATATACTCACACCACCACCACCACTATCACCACCACCACAACACCAACACTACCACCACAACACCAACACTACCACCACAACACCACCACCACCATCATCACAACCACCACCATCACCATCACCACCACCATCACCACCATTACAACACCAACACTACCACCACAACACCAGCACCACTACACCCTGATATACTCACACCACCACCACCATCACAACCACAATTCACCCCACCACCATCACAACCACAATTCACCCCACCACCCACCTATACTACTACACTCCTGATACTACAACTACAACAACAAACAAACAGCAACGACAATGTAAATACTAGTCATTTAGGTTTGATTTAAAAACAGGGAAGATAGCTCCAATTCTTTGGATCCAAAGCCCTCCCCAGCATTAAAGTGCGCCCTTGAAGAGGCAATATATCACTGGTACTTTAATAAAGAGGAAGACTGTGTCAAAAAAATATATTGACTAAACAAGGCAACATAACCTTAATGTTCCATCTTAGTATAGAGATGAATATGTGGAGGTTCTTAGTGAGGGAAGGATTGTAGGAGGGAGGGAAGGATTGTAGGAGGGAGGAGGGACGGAAGGATTGTAGGAGGTAGGGAGGGAGGGAAGGATTGTAGTAGGGAGGGAGGGAGGAAGGATTGTAGGAGGGTGGAAGTATTGTAGTAGAGAGGAGGAAGGATTGTAGGAGGGAGGGAAGTATTGTAGTAGAGGGAGGGAAGGATTGTAGTAGGGAGGGAGGGAAGGATTGTAGGAGAGGAGGGAAGGATTGTAGTAGGGAGGGAGGAAGGATTGTAGTAGGGAGGAAGGGAAGGATTGTAGGAGGGCAGGGAAGGATTGTAGGAGGGAGGGAGGGAGGGATTGTAGTAGGGAGGAGGGAAGGATTGTAGTAGAGAGGGAGGGAAGGATTGTAGTAGGAGGGAGGGAAGGATTGTAGTAGGGAGGAGGGAAGGATTGTAGTAGGAGAGGAGGGAAGGATTGTAGTAGGGAGGAGGGAAGGATTGTAGTAGAGAGGGAGGGAGGATTGTAGTAGGGAGGAGGGAAGGATTGTAGAGGGAGAGGAAGGATTGTAGTAGGGAGGAGGGAAGGATTGTAGTAGGAGGGAGGGAAGGATTGTAGTAGGAGGGAGGGAAGGATTGAGTGAGGAGGGAGGGAAGGATTGTAGTAGGGAGGGAGGGAAGGATTGTAGGAGGGAGGGAAGGATTGTAGGAGAGGAGGGAGGGAAGGATTGTAGGAGGAGGAGGGAGGGAAGGATTGTAGGAGGGAGGGAGGGAAGGATTGTAGTAGAGAGGGAGGGAAGGATTGTAGTAGAGGGAGGAAGGATAGTAGTAGGGAGGAGGGAAGGATTGTAGTAGAGAGGGGGAGGGATTGTAGGAGGGAGGGAGGAAGGAGTGTAGTAGGGAGGGAGGGAAGGATTGTAGTAGAGAGAGAGGGAAGGATTGTAGTAGGAAGGGAGGGAAGGATTGTAGTAGGGAGGGAGGGAAGGATTGTAGTAGGGAGGGAGGGAAGGATTGTAGTAGGGAGGGAGGGAATGATTGTAGTAGAGAGTGAGGAAGGATTGTAGTAGGGAGGGAGGGAAGGATTGTAGTAGAGAGGAGGGAAGGATTGTAGTAGAGAGGAGGAAGGATTGTAGTAGAGAGGGAGGGAAGGATTGTAGTAGGGAGGAGGAAGGATTGTAGTAGGGAGGGAGGGAAGGATTGTAGTAGTGAGGAGGGAAGGATTGTAGTAGGGAGGGAGGAAGGATTGTAGTAGAGAGGGAGGGAAGGATTTTAGTAGGGAGGGAGGGAAGGATTGTAGGAGGGAGGGAGGGAAGGATTGTAGTAGGGAGGGAGGGAGGGATTGTAGTAGAGAGGAGGAAGGATTAGTAGTAGAGAGGAGGGAAGGATTGTAGTAGAGAGGGAGGAGGGAAGGATTGTAGTAGGGAGGAGGGAAGGATTGTAGTAGAGAGGAGGGAGGGGAGGAGTGTAGTAGGGAGGGAGGGAAGGATTGTAGTAGAGAGGGAGGGAAGGATTGTAGTAGGAAGGAGGGAAGGATTGTAGTAGGGAGGGAGGGAAGGATTGTAGTAGGGAGGGAGGGAAGAATTGTAGGAGGGAGGGAGGGAAGGATTGTAGTAGGGAGGGAGGGAAGGATTGTAGTAGGGAGGGAGGGAAGGATTGCAGTAAAGAGGAGGGAAGGATTGTAGTAGGGAGGAGGAAGGATTGTAGTAGAGAGGAGGGAAGGATTGTAGTAGGGAGGGAGGGAAGGATTGTAGTAGAGAGGGAGGAGGGATTGTAGGAGGGAGGGAGGGAAGGATTGTAGTAGAGAGGGAGGGAAGGATTGTAGTAGAGAGGGAGGAAGGATTGTAGTAGGGAGGGAGGGAAGGATTGTAGTAGAGAGGGAGGGAGGTATTGTAGGAGGGAGGGAGGGAAGGAGTGTAGTAGGGAGGGAGGGAAGGATTGTAGTAGAGAGGGAGGGAAGGATTGTAGTAGGAAGGAGGGAAGGATTGTAGTAGGGAGGGAGGGAAGGATTGTAGTAGGGAGGGAGGGAAGGATTGTAGGAGGGAGGGAGGGAGGGAAGGATTGTAGTAGGGAGGGAGGGAAGGATTGTAGTAGGGAGGGAGGGAATGATTGTAGTAGAGAGGAGGGAAGGATTGTAGTAGGGAGGGAGGGAAGGATTGCAGTAGGGAGGGAGGGAAGGATTGTAGTAGAGAGGAGGGAAGGATTGTAGTAGGGAGGAGGGAAGGATTGTAGTAGGGAGGGAGGGAAGGATTGTAGTAGAGAGGTAGGGAGGGAGGGAAGGATTGTAGTAGAGAGGTAGAGAGGGAGGGAAGGATTGTAGTAGAGAGGGAGGGAAGGATTGTAGGAGGGAAGGATTGTAGTAGGGAGGGAATATATGGAGGTTCTTTAGTGGAAATGTTGTGAGGGAAGATGAGGGAGGGAGGGATTGTAGAAGGGAGGGAAGGATTGTGGTAGGGAAGGAAGGGAGGGAAGGATTGTAGTAGGGAAGGGAGGGAGGGAAGGATTGTAGTAGGGAAGAGAGGGAGAGAACGAGGGAACTGGGGCAAGCAGGGAGAGAGGGCGCTATAGAAGTAGGGAAAGGAAGGTGAGTGTGAGGGAGAAAAACAGAAGGAAATAAGGACTGGATTTAGGGAAGTGAGAGTGAGGGAGTGAAGGAAATGAGGCAAGGGAGAGAGAGAAAGTAAGGAAGGGAGAAGACAAGAATGCAGACATCAGGGTAGAAGGAAGGAGGGGGTGAATGCATGAAAGAAAGTAGAGAGGGTAGAGAGAAGAACTGGAAGCAGGAAGGATGGAAAGTATGAGTGTGATAAAGATATAATTTATACAGAGACACAATAGCAACACTGACCTCTCTCTTCCTCGTTATCATGGACAAGAGGTAAACCCACATGGGTTACACAGCGCTCGAGAACGGCATGTCACCAGCTTCGATCCAAGGAAAAGACAGACAGCTCAAGTTCCTTGGATCAAGAGACAAGAGACCGTAAGAGGCCACTACACGATCCTATCAAAGTAGACGTAAATACCATCCTCAGCTCACACACTGAGGCTCCGGGATCGATCCCCGGCACGAGTGAAACGTTGGCCATGTTTCCTTACACCTGCGTCACTGTTCACCTAACAGTAAATAGGTACCTGGGTCTTAGCCGACTGTCGTGGGTCGCATCCTGGGGAAGAAGACTAACCTAAGTTATAGTGTGTCAGTAATGTCAACTAGGTCTGCTTTACTTGTATCATGTACTTGTGGAAATTAAGATTTATTATTATTATTATTATTTGTTAGTTCTTTTGTGTGGTTTTTAACTTATGTGAGGCTCACCCTGGTTTTTATTTTATTATCCTGTGTTATTGACTGCTTCACCCTATATTGATGATTATTACACCCTGTTAGTGGACTGGTGTGGGTCGCATCCTGGGGACAAAATTGACCTAATTTGCGGTAAATGCTCTGCATAACCAGGGTCTTTCTATATAGTAGTATGCTACTGATGTCAGCTATGGTCTGTATACCTTGTACATGTACTTGTAGAAATATAGATATTATTATTATTATTATATTAATGACTATTACACCCTGTATTATTGACTGCTACACCCTATATTAATGACAGTTACATCCTGTATTATTGAGTACTACACCCTGTATTATTGACTGCTACACCCTATATTAATGACAGTTACATCCTGTATTATTGAGTACTACACCTTGTATTATTGACTGCTACACCCTATATTAATGACAGTTACATCCTGTATTATTGAGTACTACACCCTGTATTATTGACTGCTACACCCTATATTAATGACCGTTACACCCTGTATTATTGAGTACTACACCCTGTATTATTGACTGCTACACCCTATATTAATGACAGTTACATCCTGTATTATTGAGTACTACACCCTGTATTATTGACTGCTACACCCTATATTAATGACCGTTACACCCTGTATTATTGAGTACTACACCCTGTATTATTGAGTACTACACCCTGTATTATTAAGTACTACACCCTGTATTATTGAGTACTACACCCTGGATTATTAAGTACTACACCCTGGATTATTGAGTACTACACCCTGGATTATTGAGTACTACACCCTGGATTATTGAGTACTACACCCTGGATTATTGAGTACTACACCCTGGATTATTGAGTACTACACCCTGGATTATTGAGTACTACACCCTGGATTATTAAGTACTACACCCTGGATTATTGAGTACTACACCCTGGATTATTGAGTACTACACCCTGGATTATTGAGTACTACACCCTGGATTATTGAGTACTACATCCTGTATTATTGAGTACTACACCCTGGATTATAGAAGAACAAGGCTTTCTCATGCAGCATTTCACTCAAAAATGAGTTTTACAGAGTCAGAAACTTGACATAGACTTCAAGCTCATCTCTGAGCCAAACTTCGTGTAAGTACAAGTTTTTTTATGCAATAAGTTGGAGCCAGAAGATTACAGATAGGTAGCGCGTCTCTCGTACGCTGACAGAGGGTTGAGTCTCCACCACAAGATGATTAACCCTTATGGGTTTAGGGTTTCATATAAATATAATATTTAAATATGCTTTAAGTGTCTCTGTTTAACTCTACAAGCATCTTCGATTACATTCACATGTCTCTCAGTGTATATACACCGAGAAGTGTGTATATACAACTGAGAAGTGTGTCTCTTCGTGTATATACACTGAGAAGTGTCTCAGTATATATGGACCTAAAAGTGTATGTCTCAGTGTATATACACCGAGAAGTGTTTGTCAATGTATTTACACTGAAAAGTGTATTTCTGGTGGTGTACAGGTGACATACAGTCTTAATGACCCTCGTGTAGTGACTGGTGGTGTACAGGTGACATACAGTCTTAATGACCCTCGTGTAGTGACTGGTGGTGTACAGGTAACAAGCAGTCTTAATGACCCTCGTGTAGTGACTGGTGGTGTACAGGTGACATACAGTCTTAATGACCCTCGTGTAGTGACTGGTGGTGTACAGGTAACATGCAGTCTTAATGACCCTCATGTAGTGACTGGTGATGTACAGGTGACATGCAGTCTTAATGACCCTCGTGTAGTGACTGGTGGTGTACAGGTGACATGCAGTGTTAATGATCCTCGTGTAGTGACTGGTGGTGTACAGGTGACATGCAGTCTTAATGACTTTCGTGTAGTGACTGGTGGTGTACAGGTGACATACAGTCTTAATGACCCTCGTGTAGTGACTGGTGGTGTACAGGTGACATACAGTCTTAATGACCCTCGTGTAGTGACTGGTGGTGTACAGGTGACACAGTCTTAATGACCCTCGTGTAGTGACTGGTGGTGTACAGGTGACATGCAGTCTTAATGACCCTCGTGTAGTGACTGGTGGTGTACAGGTGACATGCAGTCTTAATGACCCTCGTGTAGTGACTGGTGGTGTACAGGTGACATACAGTCTTAATGACCCTCGTGTAGTGACTGGTGGTGTACAGGTGACATGCGGTCTTAATGACCTCGTGTAGTGACTGGTGGTGTACAGGTAACATGCAGTCTTAATGACCCTCGTGTAGTGACTGGTGGTGTACAGGTGACATACAGTCTTAATGACCCTCGTGTAGTGACTGGTGGTGTACAGGTGACATGCAGTCTTAATGACCCTCGTGTAGTGACTGGTGGTGTACAGGTGACATGCTGTCTTAATGACCTCGTGTAGTGACTGGTGGTGTACAGGTGACATGCAGTCTTAATGACCCTCGTGTAGTGACTGGTGGTGTACAGGTGACATGCGGTCTTAATGACCCTCGTGTAGTGACTGGTGGTGTACAGGTGACATGCAGTCTTAATGACCCTCGTGTAGTGACTTGTGGTGTACAGGTGACATGCAGTCTTAATGACCCTCGTGTAGTGACTGGTGGTGTACAGGTGACATGCAGTCTTAATGACCTCGTGTAGTGACTGGTGGTGTACAGGTGACATGCAGTCTTAATGACCCTCGTGTAGTGACTGGTGGTGTACAGGTGACATGCAGTCTTAATGACCCTCGTGTAGTGACTGGTGGTGTACAGGTGACATGCAGTCTTAATGACCCTCGTGTAGTGACTGGTGGTGTACAGGTGACATGCAGTCTTAATGACCCTCGTGTAGTGACTGGTGGTGTACAGGTGACATGCAGTCTTAATGACCCTCGTGTAGTGACTGGTGGTGTACAGGTGACATGCAGTCTTAATGACCTCGTGTAGTGACTGGTGGTGTACAGGTGACATGCAGTCTTAATG
Source organism: Cherax destructor (assembly GCA_009830355.1). NCBI lineage: Eukaryota > Metazoa > Arthropoda > Malacostraca > Decapoda > Parastacidae > Cherax > Cherax destructor. The sequence continues at coordinate 207,384 of WNWK01001793.1, forward strand.
ACCCTCGTGTAGTGACTGGTGGTGTACAGGTGACATGCAGTCTTAATGACCTCGTGTAGTGACTGGTGGTGTACAGGTGACATGCAGTCTTAATGACCCTCGTGTAGTGACTGGTGGTGTACAGGTGACATGCAGTCTTAATGACCTCGTGTAGTGACTGGTGGTGTACAGGTGACATGCAGTCTTAATGACCCTCGTGTAGTGACTGGTGGTGTACAGGTGACATGCAGTCTTAATGACCTCGTGTAGTGACTGGTGGTGTACAGGTGACATGCAGTCTTAATGACCTCGTGTAGTGACTGGTGGTGTACAGGTGACATCAGTCTTAATGACCCTCGTGTAGTGACTGGTGGTGTACAGGTGACATGCAGTCTTAATGACCTCGTGTAGTGACAGGTGGTGTACAGGTGACATACAGTCTTAATGACCCTCGTGTAGTGACAGGTGGTGTACAGGTGACATGCAGTCTTAATGACCCTCGTGTAGTGACTGGTGGTGTACAGGTACATGCAGTCTTAATGACCCTCGTGTAGTGACTGGTGGTGTACAGGTGACATCAGTCTTAATGACCCTCGTGTAGTGACGGTGGTGTACAGGTGACATCAGTCTTAATGACCCTCGTGTAGTGACGGTGGTGTACAGGTGACATGCAGTCTTAATGACCCTCGTGTAGTGACGGTGGTGTACAGGTGACATGCAGTCTTAATGACCCTCGTGTAGTGACTGGTGGTGTACAGGTAATGCAGTCTTAATGACCTCGTGTAGTGACTGGTGGTGTACAGTTGACATGCAGTCTTAATGACCCTCGTGTAGTGACTGGTGGTGTACAGGTGACATGCAGTCTTAATGACCCTCGTGTAGTGACTGGTGGTGTACAGGTGACATGCAGTCTTAATGACCCTCGTGTAGTGACTGGTGGTGTACAGGTGACATACAGTCTTAATGACCCTCGTGTAGTAGATAGACTTATAACCCAGTTAAGCAACCACTCTTAGATGTGTATTCCACAAGAGGAGGCAGTAAGTGGAGAGCTCTCGTAAATACATCGTGAAAATATAACAGAGTCAGTTTGTGGATCGTGAAGACGCTGGTAATCGGTAATAAAGATTGTTATCACTAGTTGTTCACATTACTCTTGTGTTATGACTAGTTGTTCACATTACTCTGTGTTATCACTAGTTTTTCACATTACTCTTGTGTTATCACTAGTTGTTCACATTACTCTTGTGTTATCACTAGTTGTTCACATTACTCTGTGTTATCACTAGTTGTTCACATTACTCTGTGTTATCACTAGTTGTTCACATTACTCTGTGTTATCAATAGTTGTCACATTACTCTGTGTTATCACTTTTGTGTTCACATTACTCTGTGTTATCACTAGTTGTTCACATTACTCTTGTGTTATCACTAGTTGTTCACATTACTCTGTGTTATCACTAGTTGTTCACATTACTCTTGTGTTATCACTAGTTGTTCACATTACTCTGTGTTATCACTAGTTCACATTACTCTGTGTTATCACTAGTTGTTCACATTACTCTTGTGTTATCACTAGTTGTTCACATTACTCTGTGTTATCACTAGTTGTTCACATTACTCTGTGTTATCACTAGTTGTTCACATTACTCTGTGTTATCACTAGTTGTTCACATTACTCTGTGTTATCACTAGTTGTTCACATTACTCTGTGTTATCACTAGTTGTTCACATTACTCTTGTGTTATCACTAGTTGTTCACATTACTCTTGTGTTATCACTAGTTGTTCACATTACTCTTGTGTTATCACTAGTTGTTCACATTACTCTTGTGTTGGTATATTCCGTCTCCGTCACGTGAGTGCGAAATGTAGCTTGTTCAACGTTTCGCACTGTTGGATGCTTTGAACAGTTTAATGTTTGGCGTAGATATACGCTTTGCTCTATTGAACGTTTTGTGCTGTGGAATGGCCTGCACTGTTCAATTGTTTGCACTGGTGAAGGTTTTGCAAACGGAGGATCGAACCTGCATCACTCCTTGCCTTGATCGACCCACACGGGTTTTGAAATCAAAACTGATGGATGTTTCGGCTATTACTTGAGCGAAAGGTGGAAAAGTATATGAAGTATATGTAGCAATGTTAACTATCACATTAATAAATGTGAAGCTGTTAAGAAACGAGGAGAATTTAAGGGGAAATTATGTGTGAAGGAAATTGGTCAATAAAGCGGATCTAAATCCATAAGTAAAGAATGATATAGCATATAGTAGAAGGTTGTTGAGCGAAACAATATAGAACAGCGATCATTTTTCAAAAGTAACAAAATAGAAATAGCATAAAATGAAACAAGAAGAGGGAAAATTAAATTTCACACACACATACAAAGGACACCAGTGCAAATAAGTCACTTCGACTTTTTTGGTGATCCTATGGAATTTACACTATGTATGATAATTGTACTTACCCGTACCTGTGTCTGAATAACTTACACACACACACACACACACACACACACACACACACACACACACACACACACACACACACACACACACACACACACACACACACACACACACACACACACACACACACACACACACACACACACCACACACACACACACACACACACACACCACACACACACCACACACCACACACACACACCACACACACACACACAGAGGGTGGTGCACAAGGAACGCCTCTGGAGCACACTGAGCCAACACCATATTCTTGAAGACTATCCAGCGGGATACATCTAGTATGTAAAGTGGTGTGGTGGGTTTATAGCAGTGGGCGACGGCGGCCACACTCTACTGCCTCTCTTATTTGTCATGTTCGTGGTGGGGTGTGTGAAGGGAAGGGAGGGCAGGGGGTTGGGAAAGGGAAGAGGCTGGATATACAGGCCGGGACCAGTAATGTAGTTGGACAGGGGTAGGGTTGAGGCGAGGAAATTCACTCAAACTGCAAGTCGACTGCGTTGGTTGTTGGGGAGACCTTAATGTGCTTACGTCTTGAAAAAAATATATAAATACGAACACAGACACACATACTATGAATATAAATAATCATTACGACATTTCACGTGATTTCTTCACTCACACTCCAGTGTTCTAATCCCCACAGCTTGGTAAGCAAATATGTGAATTTCAATAGTGATAGGGAAACTGAGGGATTGATTTGTGAATTAATGGTTGATTTATTAGGTTTGACACTAACTGACTGCAAGAGGGTCATTAAGACTGTATATCACTTTTATACCAGTATATTCCTAAATATCTTGATCTTAAAAGTAGGAATAAAATAAATGTCTTAGTGTGTAGACAATGGGATATAAACTTTGAAAATCAAGGGTGCCATGAGTACACTAAGAGATAACACAATAAGTGTCAGAGGCCCAAGACTGTTCAACTGCCTCCCAGCAATACATAAGGGGGATTACCAACAGACTCGTAGCTGTCTTCAAGAGGGAGCTGGACAGGCACCTAAAGTCAATGCCTGACCAACAGGGATGTACGTTCGATTGCGTACGGCCGTCAGTAACAGCCTGATTGATCAGTTCCTGATCCTCCTTGAGGCCTGGTCATGGACCGGGCCGCGGGGGCGTTCATCCCCGGAACACCCTCCAGGTATACTACTGTGGGGGGATGCGGAATGTAAACAAAGCAGAGGGAGCACTTAACCAGTAGTTAATCCTCTGCAATAAAGGTTATAAGCAAAGCTTTCATATCAGGAATGTGGTCCTTAACGACCACCTCGGAATAGCAAAAGGGTGGATGGTGTCTCATTTGAGGTTTGACATCTTTCTCCATCCTACTCTCGTTTAACAGTGGCTTGGTTTAATTTGCTGGGCTTCCTAGTGGTGTAGTCTATTTTGCTGGTCCTCCCAGAGGTGTGGTCTAATTTGCTGGCCATCCCAATGGCTTGGTCTGTTTTGTTTACCTTAAACATTTACTTCTGTTATGTTTGTTAAATACTTATTCCATATTTAGTATTTTTTATTGGGATTGGTAACCCAGGGATGAAAATAACCCAGGAAAGCCAGGCAGTGCAGTTTATTAGCTACACCCGAAGTGGGACCTTGAGGTGTCTGAATGATCCACCTGGATGGAGGATCAAGCCTCCATCACTACTTGCACTGAATGATCCATCTGAATGGAGGATCAAGCCTCCATCACTACTTGCACTGAATGATCCACCTGGATGGAGGATCAAGCCTCCATCACTACTTGCACTGAATGATCCATCTGAATGGAGGATCAAGCCTCCATCACTACTTGCACTGAATGATCCATCTGAATGGAGGATCAAGCCTCCATCACTACTTGCACTGAATGATCCACCTGGATGGAGGATCAAGCCTCCATCACTACTTGCACTGAATGATCCATGAATATTCCACCATTACCATAACTATCACCACCACCACAACACTACCATGAATATTCCACCATTACCATAACTATCACCACCACCACAACACTACCATGAATATTCCACCATTACCATAACTATCACCACCACCACAACACTACCATGAATATTCCACCATTACCATAACTATCACCACCACCACAACACTACCATGAATATTCCACCATTACCATAACTATCACCACCACCACAACACTACCATGAATATTCCACCATTACCATAACTATCACCACCACAACAACACTACCATGAATATTCCACCATTACCATAACTATCACCACCACCACAACACTACCATGAATATTCCACCATTACCATAACTATCACCACCACCACAACACTACCATGAATATTCCACCATTACCATAACTATCACCACCACCACAACACTACCATGAATATTCCACCATTACCATAACTATCACCACCACAACAACACTACCATGAATATTCCACCATTACCATAACTATCACCACCACCACAACACTACCATGAATATTCCACCATTACCATAACTATCACCACCACCAAAACACTTCCATGAATATTCTACCACTACCATAACTATCACCACCACAACAATACTACCATGAATATTCCACCATTACCATAACTATCACCACCACCACAACACTACCATGAATATTCCACCATTACCATAACTATCACCACCACCACAACACTGAAATGAATATTCCACCATTGCCATAACTATCACCATCAAAAAAACACTATCTGGAATATTCAACCATTACCATAACCATCTTCATCTTACTATAACCATCACAACCATTACCATAACCATCTCCACTTTACTATAACTATCACCACCATTACCATAGCCATCACCACCACCATAACACTCCTATATTTACTACCATCGAACTAGCTATCACCATTCCAATCCCCATAAGAATCACAGTTTTATCACCATAGTTTTATCGACATCCATAATAATGAAATCGTAAGATGATGTAAGGGAGAGTTTAGGTGTCTTCTTTAAGATCTCTTAAGATGTCACTGGGGAGTTACCACTCATTTTACATTCTTTTCTTATTTGACGACTTGGAAAGGCCAGGTCTTTCCTTAATATTCTTATGTTTGTGTCTTAGGTAATCACTTTTAAAGATCTTCTTCAGGATATGAAGATTATATATATATATATATATATATATATATATATATATATATATATATATATATATATATATATATATATATATATATATATATATATATATCATATATATATATATATATATATATATATATATATATATATATATATATATATATATATATATATATATATATATTAATTTTTTATACCAATAGAACCTTAGAAAACTTACCTAACCTTATTATAACAAGCGCAATTTAATTTAGCCTAATCCAACTAAATTTATTTTAGATAAGTTTACAATAATTTAATTATAAACAAACACAATGAAATATATTTTTTTTCGTTAGGTTCAGAATGATTTTTACGAAATTATTGCATACACAAATTTTCGCTTTCCATATTTGGCAAGAACAACATTCCTGTTTAAGACAAAATCGCAATGTTTGTTATATAACTTTTCTCTGTCATCAGGTAAGTTGTGTGACGAGGAACCTGACCATCACGTCATCACAGGTAGCTCCAGTGTAACACCGTCACAGGTAGGTCCAGTGGAACACCGTCACAGGTAGGTCCAGTAGAACACCGTCACAGGTAGGTCCAGTGGAATACCGTCACAGGTAGTCCAGTGGAATACCGTCACAGGTAGTCCAGTGGAACACCGTCACAGGTAGTCCAGTGGAACACAGTCACAGGTAGGTCCATTGGAACACCGTCACATGTAGATCCAGTAGAACACCGTCACAGGTAGGTCCAGTGGAATACCGTCACAGGTAGTCCAGTGGAATACCGTCCAGTGGATCACCATCACAGGTAGATCCAGTAGAACACCGTCACAGGTAGGTCCAGTGGAATACCGTCACAGGTAGTCCAGTGGAATACCGTCACAGGTAGTCCAGTGGAACACCGTCACAGGTAGTCCAGTGGAACACCGTCACAGGTAGTCCAGTGGAACACCGTCACAGATAGTCCAGTGGAACTCCGTCACAGGTAGGTCCAGTGGAACACCGTCACAGGTAGGTCCAGTTGAACACCGTCACAGGTAGCCCGTGGAACACCGTCACAGGTAGTCCAGTGGAACACCGTCACAGGTAGTCAAGTGGAACACCGTCACAGGTAGGTACAGTGGAACACCGTCACAGGTAGTCCAGTGGAACACCGTCACAGGTAGTCCAGTGGAACACCGTCACAGGTAGGTCCAGTGTAACACCGTCACAGGTAGTCCAGTGGAACACCATCACAGGTAGGTCCAGTTGAACACCGTCACAGGTAGTCCGTGGAACACCGTCACAGGTAGTCCAGTGGAACACCGTCACAGGTAGTCCAGTGGAACACCATCACAGGTAGTCCAGTGGAACACCGTCACAGGTAGTCCTGTGGAACACCGTCACATGTTATCCGGTGGAACACCGTCACAGGTTATCCGGTGGAACACCGTCACAGGTAGGTCCAGTGGAACTCCGTCAGATAGGTCCAGTGGAACACCAACACAGGTAGTCCAGTGGAACGCCGTCACAGGTAGTCCAGTGGAACACCGTCACATGTAGTCCAGTGGAACACCGTCACATGTAGTCCAGTGGAACACCGTCACATGTAGTCCAGTGGAATCGTCACAGGTAGTCCAGTGGAACACCGTCACAGGTAGTCCAGTGGAACACCGTCACAGGTAGTCCAGTGGAACACCGTCACAGGTAGGTCCAGTGGAACACCGTCACAGGTAGGTCCAGTGGAACACCGTCACAGGTAGGTCCAGTTGAACAGCGTCACAGGTAGTCCGTGGAACACCGTCACAGGTAGTCCAGTGGAACACCGTCACAGGTAGTCCAAGTGGAACACCGTCACAGGTAGGTCCAGTGGAACACCGTCACAGGTAGTCCAGTGGAACACCGTCACAGGTAGTCCAGTGGAACACCGTCACAGGTAGTCCAGTGGAACACCGTCACAGGTAGTCCAGTGGAACACCGTCACAGGTAGTCAGTGGAACACGTCACAGGTAGTCCAGTGGAACACCGTCACGTAGTTCCAGTGGAACACCGTCACAGGTAGTCCAGTGGAACACCGTCACAGGTAGTCCAGTGGAACACCGTCACAGGTAGGTCCAGTGGAACACCGTCACAGGTAGTTCAGTGGAACACCGTCACAGGTAGTCCAGTGGAACACCGTCACAGGTATGTCCAGTGTAACACCGTCACAGGTAGTCCAGTGGAACACCGTCACAGGTAGTCCAGTGGAACACCGTCACAGGTAGTCCAGTGGAACACCGTCACAGGTAGTCCAGTGAACAGTCACATAGTCAGTGGACACTAGGTAGTCCAGTGGAACACCGTCACAGGTAGTCCAGTGGAACACCGTCACAGGTAGTCCAGTGGAAAGCTATCCGTCACCTGTTTAGTCAGTGTTTACCTGACATTTCTCAGGTAGTTGACCATGTGGTACACAAGGTGTCCATGGAACTGACTGTAACTATTCCGTTTTACCGTACGTACCTGTGGTTAAATACCTGCTGATTTACTAGTACTGTTGACCGTGGTTAAATAACCTTGACTTACTTAGTATGTTATCTGTGGTAAAATACCTTGCTACTATTTGTTGATCTTGAATATCTGCTTACAGTACTGTTGACCTGTGTTAAATACCTATGATTACTGTACTGTTACGTTTTACTCTACAGTACTGTTGACCTGTGGTTAAATACCTGCTGATTTACTAGTACTGTTGACCTGTGGTTAAATACCTGCTGACTTACTAGTACTGTTGACCTGTGGTTAAATACCTGCTGATTTACTAGTACTGTTGACCTGTGGTTAAATACCTGCTGACTTACTAGTACTGTTGACCTGTGGTTAAATACCTTGTGACTTACTAGTACTGTTGACCTGTGGTTAAATATTGCTGTTTAGTGAACTTGGTTTCCCCTATTAAAATGCAGAAGATAAGTTGCGTGCATAATGGCGTTATCAGTGGTTAAGGATACCCGAGCTTTACCAGATGTGACCGTGGATTGTGACTTACTCAGTCGTTTACCGTGGTACCACTTACTAGGTGTGAAGTTGGCTCCACTTACTGCCATGTCGACACGTGTGACATTCTGCCCGTCGTGAGTGGCACTTCACGTGCCCGGTTAAGCGGTGATTACCCACATTGCGTAGCTGACCAGATGTGACACGTGGCTCCACTTACCTGCCAGTCGTGACACGTGGCTCCACTTACCTGCCAGTCGTGACACGTGGCTCCACTTACCTGCCAGTCGTGACACGTGGCACCACTTACCTGCCAGTCGTGACACGTGGTCCACAACCTGCCAGTCGTGACACGTGGCCCCACTTACCTGCCAGTCGTGACACGTGGCTCCACTTACCTGCCAGTCGTGACACGTGGCCCCATTACCTGCCAGTCGTGAACGTGGCTCCACTTACCTGCCAGTCGTGACACGTGGCTCCACTTACTGCCAGTCGTGACACGGCTAAACTTACCTGCCAGTCGTGACACGTGGCCCACTTACCTGCCAGTCGTGACACGTGGTTCCACAACCTGCCAGTCGTGACACGTGGCCCCACTTACCTGTCCAGTCGTGACACGTGGCTCCACTTACCTGCCAGTCGTGACACGTGGCCCCTTACCTGCCAGTCGTGACACGTGGCTCCACTTACCTGCCAGTCGTGACACGTCGCTCCACTTAACTGCCAGTCGTGACACTGGCTCCACCCCCTTGCCCCCTGCCAGTCGTGACACGTGGCACCCATTTACCTGCCAGTCGTGACACGTGGCACCACTTACCTGCCAGTCGTGACACGTGGCCCCATTTACCTGCCAGTCGTGACACGTGGCTCCACTTACCTGCCAGTCGTGACACGTGGCCCCATTTACCTGCCAGTCATGACACGTGGCTCCACTTACCTGTCAGTCGTGACACGTGGCTCCACTTACCTGCCAGTCGTGACACGTGGCTCCACTTACCTGCCAGTCGTGACACGTGGCTCCACTTACCTGCCAGTCGTGACACGTGGCTCCACTTACCTGCCAGTCGTGACACGTGGCTCCACTTACCTGCCAGTCGTGACACGTGGTTCCACAAACCTGCCAGTCGTGACACGTGGCCCCACTTACCTGTCAGTCGTGACACGTGGCTCCACTTACCTGCCAGTCGTGACACGTGGCTCCACTTACCTGCCAGTCGTGACACGTGGCCCCACTTACCTGCCAGTCGTGACACGTGGCCCCACTTACCTGCCAGTCGTGACACGTGGCTCCACTTACCTGCCAGTCGTGACACGTGGCTCCACTTACCTGCCAGTCGTGACACGTGGCTCCACTTACCTGCCAGTCGTGACACGTGGCTCCACTTACCTGCCAGTCGTGACACGTGGCTCCACTTACCTGCCAGTCGTGACACGTGGCTCCACTTACCTGCCAGTCGTAACACGTGGCTCCACTTACCTGCCAGTCGTGACACGTGGCTCCACTTACCTGCCAGTCGTGACACGTGGCTCCACTTACTTGCCAGTCGTAACACCTGGCCCCACTTACCTGCCAGTCGTAACACGTGGCTCCACTTACCTGCCAGTCGTGACACGTGGCTCCACTTACCTGCCAGTCGTAACACGTGGCTCCACTTACCTGCCAGTCGTAACACGTGAAAAACTTACTAATTTATATTTATTAATATAACCAGTTCTCATGTAAAGTTGTACATTCTCCTACCCAGTCAGGGTGACCCGAAAAAGAGGAAACAAAAGGGTTTCTTACTTTTAAATTTAGTAATGTATACGGGAGAAGGGGTTACTAGCGTCTTGCTCCCGGCATTTTAGTCGCCTCTTACGACACGCATGGCTTACGACACGCATGACTTACGGAGGAAGAATTCTGTTTCACTTCCCCATGGACGACAAAAGTAAATGTAATTAAGAACAAGCCAATAGAAAACGGAATTAGGCCTAAAGGCCTTTTGTATTTTTATTATTAATTTTTTAGATTTTACTGCCGAAGCGGCTAGTATATTCTGCATCCCATATCCATCCTGAGGTCGGTAAGACAAGAGCGTGGGGATACACAAAAGACCTAAGAACTAGGCTCCAAAAAACTAACAGGAATACATTTAAAATTATATTTTACAATTGTGTTATCTGTTTCTACCAAATTTAGGATGTGTTTGGAGAGAGAGAGAGAGAGAGAGAAAACGTGAAAAACGTCACAATAACGTGGCTGGAACAATTCACAAATAACCCATACTTTTGGGAAGAAGCTTTTGGTCAAAACACACAGGTGTAAACACACAGGTATAAACACACAGGTGGAAGCACACAATGAAAACATTGTGAAATATCAAGGTTTTTCATTTTATATACAATGAAGTTCACGTCTGGTAAGAGGGTAATTAACCCTTGTATATAATTACTAATTTGCCGTTTGATACTTCTCTCCTGCGTCTTATATGCCGGAATATACGGTAGCTTTTATTATGTAATGTAGTACACAACTTTTATTATGTAATGTTGTACACAACTTTTATGTTGATAAAGCTCTAAACAGAGCGAAACGTCGTCCCAATAAGAGTTTGTTCTACAACGTTTATTTATCCTCCCAGACTATAGGCAGGACGCCTTTGTATCCACTGAGGGAAACATCGTGTAAAGTTTTCTGTCGTGTGTATGACTTATTTATGAAGAAGATGATTTTACTGTCGAAGCGGCTAGTCCATTTTGCACCCCACAGCCATCTTGTGGATGGTAGTGGCTAGTTTATTGTGCACCTCATATCCATCCTGTGGATGATAGTGGCTAGTTTATTGTGCACCTCATATCCATCCTGTGGATGGTAGTGGCTAGTTTATTGTGTACCTCATATCCATCCTGTGGATGGTAGTGGCTAGTTTATTGTGCACCTCATATCCATCCTGTGGATGATACTGGCTAGTTTATTGTGCACCTCATATCCATCCTGTGGATGATACTGGCTAGTTTATTGTGCACCTCATATCCATCCTGTGAATGATACTGGCTAATTTATTGTGCACCTCATATCCATCCTATGGATGATACTGGCTAGTTTATTGTGCACCTCATACATCCTGTGGATGGTAGTGGCTAGTTTATTGTGCACCTCATATCCATCCTGTGGATGATAGTGTCTAGTTTATTGTGTACCTCATATCAATCCAAAAGCCGCTAGTAAAAGGATAGATGGATATACAAAAGGCCTAGTTCCTAGGCCTTTTGAGTTAAAAGAAGTATATCTGGATTTATATAAATAGTTTTTCTTATCTGTTACAAACAATATAAGGTGTGGTGAATGTAAACATGGGGGTAATAGCGTGTCAGAGCTCTCACTAGTGGGACTTTATCCCTCCCTGATTGACACTTAACAGCCACTTAGCGACTCTCTTACACCCGTTTCATTTTACACTTAACGACCCCATGAAACGTGAAGTATATGACGACCTTCAAGGGGATGGTGGTGGTGATAGTCTGTAGTGGTGGTGTGTAGGCTCTGCTGCTGGTGGAGGAGGGTTGACTTTGGTGGTGGTGCCTGGGTGGTGGCTCTGGGGAAGGGATTTGGTGGTAATGGGTTAGCTGAGGTAGTGGTGGTGAACATGATTTGGTAGTAAGGGATGAACTACGGTTTTGGTGGGTGGGTTACTATTGTGGTTGGAGGGATTTGGTAGTAGGGGATGTGCTACGGTTTTAAGTAAGTTTATTCATGTATACACAGATATAGTCACAGATTATCATACATAGCAGCATATGTGTAGAGAACCCAGGATAACCCAAAAAAGTCAGACAAAGTGACTTATTTCCATTGGGGTTCTTTAAAGATTTATGCCAACAGCATTTGGTGTTCCCAGGCGGTCACCCATCCAAGTACTAACCAAAAACAACGTTGCTTAACTTCACTGATTGGACGGGAAGCGGTGCGTTCAACGTGGTACTGCCGTTGGTGGGTTACTTTTGTGGTGGATGTGTTGGGGAGGTGGAGGGTAGGGAATGGTGGTGGAGGGTGTTGGTGAGTGATGTAGTAGAAGTGGAGAGTAAAACATAGTGATAATGGCTTGTGTGAGTAAGAATCACATGGAATAAAATAGAAAGACCTGGTATGGGTTTTATGGGAAAAAATGGATTGCGAACCAAGGATTTGAGGTGTTTAAATGATCAAGATTGTGATAATGTGCATTTTAGGGGTAACATTCACCCTTTAACATTGGGTAAATGTATGTATAAGTTTACCCAGTGAGAGTAGTCAGTTCTATACTTGATGAAGGTGAAGGGCTCTTGATCCACTTAATTGGTACTACCTCTCTTAGATCAGACCATATATCTCATTTTTAAGAAGCTGCATGACCCTGATGGGTTCAACGCTCTCTTTCATGAATACTGTAATAGTATAACTCAAAGTTTTTAATTAATGAAACGGAAGGGTGTTCGTGTGTGTGTGTGTGTGCGTGTACTCACTTAATTGTACTCATCTAATTGTGGTTGCAGGGGTCGAGACTCAGCTCCTGGAACCGCCTCTTCGCAGTCCGCTACTGGGTCTCTGCTCTCCCTGCTCCATGAGCTTTATCATACCTTGTCTTAAAACTATGTATGGTTCCCGCCTCCACTATATCGTTCGCTAGACTATTCCACTTCCTGACTACTCTGTAGCTGAAGAAATGCTTCCTAACATCCCTTTGACTCATCTGAGTCTTCAGCTTCCAGTTGTGTCCCCTTGTTTCTGTGTTCCCTTTCTGGAACATTCTGTCACTATCTACCTTGTCGATTCCCCGCAGTATTTTGTATGTCGTTATCATGTCTCCTCTAACCCTTCTGTCCTCCAGTGTTGTTAGTCCTATTTCCCTCAACCTTTCTTCATATGGCATTCCCCTGAGTTGTGGAACTAGCCTTGTCGCAAACCTTTGCACTTTCTCTAATTTCTTGACGTGCTTGACCAGGTGTGGGTTCCAGACTGGTGCTGCATACTCTAGTATGGGCCTGACGTACACGGTGTACAGTGTCTTGAACGATTCCTTGTTAAGGTAACGGAACGCTAATCTTAGGTTTGCCAGTCGCCCATATGCTGCCGCGGTTATCTGGTTGATGTGTGTTTCCGGAGACGTGCTAGGCGTTATACTCACTCCAAGGTCTTTCTCCTTTGATGAGGTTTGTAGCCTTTGTCCACCTTGTCTTCTTTGCCCTTCTCCGATCCTCATGACTTTGCATTTGGTGAGGTTAAATTCGAGAAGCCAGTTGCTAGACCAGATGTCAAGCTTGTCCAGGTCTCTTTGAAGTCCTGCTTGGTCTTCATCCGATGTGATTCTCCTCATTAATTTCACATCATCTGCGAACAGAGACACTTCTGAGTCTATCCCGTCCGTCGTGTGCGTGTGTGTGTGTGTGTGTGTGTGTGTGTGTACTTACCTATTTGTTGTTGTAGGGGTCGAATTAACAGCTCCTGGCCCCGCCTCTTCACTGATCGCTACTAGGCCCACTCTTTCCCTGTTCCATGATGGATCCTGCCTCCACTACATCACTCTCCAGATTGTTCCACTTCCTGACAACTTTGACTGAAGAAATACTTCCTAACATTCCTGTGACACATCTGAGTTTTGAACTTCCAGTTATGACCCCTTGTTGTTGTGTCACATCTCTGAAACATTCTGTCCCTGGTGTGTGTGTGTGTCTGTGTGTTTAAAGAGCAAGATTGTTTTTTCCCGCGAACGACGGAAATACGACAAAACGATGACATACACAGAAACCGCAATTTCAGTGATTGCGACGTAAGAGACATAATCACGACAAAAGATGACTTAAGTGCGACGTAGAGATAACGTCAATTCCAGAAGCAATATATACCGACGCGTATGGAACGCAGAAGTAACATATACTGACGTGTATGGAACGCAGAAGTAACATATACTGACGTGTATGGAACGCAGAAGTAACATATACTGACGTGTATGGAACGCAGAAGTAACATATACTGACGTGTATGGAACACAGAAGGAACTTATACTGACGCTTATAGAACGCAGAAGTAACATATACTGACGTGTATGGAACGTAGAAGTAACATATACTGACGTGTATGGAACGTAGAAGCAACATAGTATACTTATCTTAAGAATCTCCTAATGGACACAACACCCGCAACTTGAAGAATAAAACACATGCGCAACACTTATTTGTTAGAAAAACACAAGAAATGCAAACACTGCGTCATTTATTAGGAATGTTTCTTATAAAATGTTCTGGTATTTGCATTTTGTGCCTTTTTCAAACAACAACCAATCGGTATTAAATACCATTTTTATCACTTAGGAATCTATATTTCTATATTGTTGAAGAATTAGACACATGTGCAACATCTGGGTGTCTTTATTGTAGACGTTTCGCCCTCCAGTGGCTTTATCAATACCAGCTTAAGGACATAATGGGAAGACAGTAGAACTATATATATATTATGTCCTTGAATTTGTATTGATAAAGCCACTGGTGGGTGAAACGTCTACAGTAAATATACCCAGATATTACACATGTGTCTAACTGTTCATCTTGTCTTTATTGTATACAGACAAGACAGTGTACAACAGAGGGGTATCTTTATTCTTGAAACGTTTAGCCTATTGGCTTTAGTCAAATACAGAGCCTACTGTGTAGGCGAAACGTTTCAACAGTAAAGATACCCAACTGTTGCACATGTGTCTTTATCCAACTTGTCAGTATTATATGCAATACATATGCAACATAGCCATTGTTGCAGCACATTATAAACACGCAAGAAACACAAAGAGGCCTATGAGAGGCCTACGGTACATGGAGTGTAAAAGTGGTAATTAAAAAGAGCTCATCGGGAGGCTATGATTAATTATGTAAAAAGTCGACAACAAGAAAGAGTAATTTTCACCCCCGCGGCCCAACACTCGCCCAAAATGAAACACCGGGAAAAAAATTATGAGGGAAAATTGCTTCGAAGAGCGTAAAATAGCGCAGGAGATTTTTAATGGACTTTGGGTGGATTGAGTTGTTGCGTTTTGATAAAAGACTTTGGATTTTGTTTTTGTTTTGGGTGTTAATGGTGGTTGATTATTGGTAAGTAGTAGTGGTTGATGGATGATGGTGGTTATTATTGGTTAGTAGTGGTTGATGGATGATGATGGTTGGTGGTGGTTATTATTGATAAGTAGTGGTGGTTGATGGTTGGTGTTGGTTATTATTGGTAAGTAGTAGTGGTTGATGGTGGTTATTATTGGTAAGTAGTAGTGGTTGATGGTGGTTATTATTGGTAAGTTGTAGTGGTTGATGGATGATGATGATTGGTGGTGGTTATTATTGGTAAGTAGTGGTGGTTGATGGATGATGATGGTTGGTGGTGGTTATTATTGGTTAGTAGTGGTTGATGGATGATGATTGTTGGTGGTGGTTATTATTGGTAAGTAGTAGTGGTTGATGGATGATGATGGTTGGTGGTGGTTATTATTGGTAAGTAGTAGTGGTTGATGGATGATGATGGTTGGTGGTGGTTATTATTGGTAAGTAGTAGTGGTTGATGAATGATGATGGTTGGTTGTTGAAGGTAGATGGTGGTTAATGTTAGAAAGCAGTTGTTGGTTGATGGTACAAAATGATAATAATAATTGTTCAGTAATAATCCACACAGAAACTCAGGAAATGCGTTGATGTGTATATTTCGACCCTCTTCTGGTATCCTCTTCAGCTGAAAAAGGATCGAAATATACAGGTCAATTAATAGATGATAGATGATGGTTATTGATAGATGATTTATTGATGCTAGTTGATTTGATTCTGATTATTTGAAGAAAATAGTTGATTGTAGTTTCTGTTGAATGATCATAGCTAATAGTTGTTCGAATGTTTTTGTTCGTTTGGATTTTAGAAAGACTTGCCAAGTATGGGCCAGTAGGCCTACTGCAGTGTTCCTCCTTTCTTATGTTCTTATATTATGTGGTTAATGTTTGATGGTAGACGAAGGTGGTTTCAGATGAGCATACAAGTCTGCAATGCTTCTAATGATTTTTTTTGGTGATAGCTGATAACAGTAGTGACAGTGTTATAACCGCGTCCCACCTAGTAATCCAGTGTCTTACCCATCACCCTCTCCTTTTATTATTCAGTTTATTATGTATTATACAGTTTATTAAAGAAGGTTTTGAGTGATAGGGTCTTGGACATACTACAGGCTTGTGTGAGCGTCTTAGATCGGAGCGAAGGCAAATGTTTTTTTTATGGTTTGATGTGCTGTTAGAGTGTTACAGGGTAGAGTTTATAAAGGAGTTTATAAAGGAGGTGGGAAGTACTGTACCTGACACGCTTGAAGGACGGGTGGGGATGTTCTAGTCCAGAGAGTCATCTGAACTCTGATGTCGGCACAGTAATTGAATGAATAATGGTGAATGTGTGTCCTCTTTTTTTGGGGGTCACCCTACCTTAGTAGGAGACGATCGGCGCGCTATAAATTATACTTTTTATCGTAAGAAAAAAGAGAAACATCTAGTTTTAATTTTCTTGAATATTCCATGTACAAGGAGCTGTTGTATAAAAAAAAGGTAAAAAATATTGAGAGGCATTGCAAACAAGTAGTCATGTTCATTATACTTTATTGACGAAATATTGACATCCAGAAAGACGCCGCCGCTACATCAACCTTCACTCTGCAAGTGTAAGATTATGTCGCTTTTTTACCCTTTTGTGCACTCAATATCACCATCAAACGAAACACATATTCGCTTTACATTTTTTAGTCTTCACTCACAAGTAGCCATTATTGTGCAAGGTAACCTTAAAGTATCACAAGCAAGTATTGTAATAACACTGACGTGTCAGTAATGGCATAAGTATCTATAAGGTAACAACCAGTGTGAGTGTTGGTACAAGGTGTGTTTAATAAAGAATAATAAGACACAATACCTTGACTGGAACAGTACACAACCCGAACATGGCAGAAATAAGCTCACGATGACGTTTCGGTCCGACTTGAACCTTCATATTCGTATTGGCCCACACCTGGGTGTGAGTGGGCAGTTAGTAACTGTACCTACTACAAGTAGGACTTCCGGCTTCGCACACCAAGATATCACTCATAACACAGCCACCAAGGGCTGTCTGTTAATAACGACCTGCCTTGTATAGGCCAGTAGGCCTTCTGTAGTGTTCCTCCATTCTTATGTTCTTATACAACGACTATCTTTCGGTCCTTCACACTCCCCCACTTCACTCACAACATGCTCTCTCGCCATGGGTTCAAACCCCCACTCGTTCCGTGTTTTTTTTTAAGCAAATATTATTAATGAAATGGTTGATAGCTGTGTCCATAACAAGACTTAGTATATTTGTTAATGTTTCCATAACAAGACTTAGTATATTTGTTAATGTTTGGCTGAGTGTACAACCTTGATCACACTCCACAAGAACCTTTATCTGCGTTCACCTGCGATTGAAAATAAAATCCACGGATATGTCGATGGCGAGGCAATAATGACTTGAAACACTCGCTAACTTATATTCTTGTACACTAGTAGATACTGCACTCAATACTTCTACAAGACAAGACTCGCTAACTTATATTCTTGTACACTAGTAGATACTGCACTCAATACTTCTACAAGACAAGACTCGCTAACTTATATTCTTGTACACTAGTAGATACTGCACTCAATACTTCTACAAGACAAGACTCGCTAACTTATATTCTTGTACACTAGTAGATACTGCACTCAATACTTCTACAAGACAAGACTCGCTAACTTATATTCTTGTACACTAGTAACTACTGCACTCAATACTTCTACAAGACAAGACTCGCTAACTTATATTCTTGTACACTAGTAACTACTGCACTCAATACTTCTACAAGACAAGACTCGCTAACTTATATTCTTGTACACTAGTAGTTACTGCACTCTAAACTTCTACAAGACAAGACTCGTAAAGACCTTCGTTGAAACAGAATCAGACTTCAATACAAGAAAACGTCGACTCCATCTAGGAAAAGGATCCATTAGAAGAATAAATTCGAAACTATTGATTTAAATAAGTAAAATATTTGTGGAACTCGTTCAGACGTGAATGTAATTAATTTTTAATTAAGGTAATCACTGTTTCTTGTCATTTAGAATCTTAAGACGAAGAAAAGATGGTTTGGGCGTTTGTTTAGTGCACATCAGTAGCATAGCGATGAATGTTGTCAGTCCATTATGGATGCCACTGGTAGCTGTGTGTCTAGCTTCTAGCTTTACACTGACAACATTTACCACCTTAAAAAATATCTGCAAGACACTGACAGTGAGTGAAGGCATTTCTTTTAGTTGATAATATAGACACTGGTAATAGAGAGTCGTGGGTGTGTTTGTGTTTGTTTGTATTCGTGTTCGTGTTCGTGTGTGTGTGTGTGTGTGTGTGTGTGTGTGTGTACTCACCTAATTGTACTCACCTAATTGTGGTTGCAGGGGTCGAGACTCAGCTCCTGGCCCCGCCTCTTCGCTGTCTGCTACTGGGTCTCTGCTCTCCCTGCTCCATGAGCTTTATCATACCTTGTCTTAAAACTATGTATGGTTCCTGCCTCCACTATATCTTTCTCTAGTCCATTCCACTTCCTGACTACTCTGTGGCTGAAGAAATGTTTCCTGACATCCCTTTGACTCATCTGAGTCTTCAGCTTCCAGTTGTGTCCCCTTGTTTCTGTGTTCCCTCTCTGAAACAACCTGTCACTATCTACCTTGTCAATTCCCCGCAGTATTTTGTATGTCGTTATCATGTCTCCTCTGACCCTTCTTTCCTCCAGTGTTGTTAGTCCTATTTCCCTCAACCTTTCTTCATAAGACAGACCCCTGAGTTGTGGAACTAACCTTGTCGCAAACCTTTGCACTTTCTCTAGTTTCCTTACGTGCTTGACCAGGTGTGGGTTCCAGACTGGTGCTGCATATTCTAGTATGGGCCTGACGTACACGGTATACAGTGTCTTGAACGATTCCTTGTTAAGGTAACGGAACGCTAATCTAAGGTTTGCCAGACGCCCATATGCTGCCGCAGTTATCTGGTTGATGTGTGCCTCCGGAGACGTGCTAGGCGTTATACTCACTCCAAGGTCTTTCTCCTTTGCCGAGGTTTGTAGCCTTTGTCCGCCTAGCTTGTACTCTGTCAGCGGTCTTCTTTGCCCTTCTCCGATCCTCATGACTTTGCATTTGGAGGGATTGAATTCAGAAGCCAACTGCTAGACCAGATGTCGAGCTTGTCCAGGTCTGTTTGCAGCCCTGCCTGGTCCTCTTCCGATGTGATTCTCCTCATTATTTTCACATCATCTGCGAATAGAGACACTTCTGAGTCTATCCCATCCGTCATGTCATTTACATATACCAGGAATAACACTGGTCCTAGGACTGACCCCTGCGGTACACCACTCGTCACAGGCGCCCACTGTGATACCTCACCACGCACCATGACCCGTTGTTGCCTCCCTTTGAGGTATTCCCTGATCCATTCCAGTGCCCTTCCTGTTATACCTGCTTGTTCTTCCAACTTCTTTACTAATCTCATGTGAGGAACTGTGTCGAAGGCCTTCCTGCAGTCCACGAAAATGCAATCAACCCACCCTTCTCTCTCCTGCCTTACCTCTGTTACTTTATCATAGAACTCTAGGAGGTTTGTTACACAGGATTTGCCTTCCTGGAATCCATGCTGTCTGGTGTTTATTATCCTGTTCCGCTCAAGGTGTTCCACCATTCTTTTCCTGATGATTTTCTCCAGGACTTTGCACACTATACATGTAAGTGACACCGGTCTATAGTTTAGTGCCTCTTTTCTGTCTCCTTTTTTAAAAATGGGGACTACATTGGCCTTCTTGAATACCTCAGGTAGCTGCCCAGTTTCAAGGGATGTGTTGAATATTGTGGTAAGTGGCACACTCAGTACCTCAGCTCCTTCCCGAAGAACCCACGGGGAGATATTGTCCGGACCCATCGCCTTTGAGGTATCGAGGTCACTGAGTAACTGCTTCACTTCCTCCTCAGTTGTGTGTATGCCCTCTAGCACTTGGTACATCCCTTGTTGGTGACGAACCATGTCCTGTCTACCCAGCTGCCTTCCTTCCTCCATTGTGAATACTTCCTTAAACCTCAAGTTGAGCTCCTCACATACCTCTTGATCATTACTTGTGAGTTCCCCATCTTCTCTCCTCAGCCTTATCACCTGGTCCTTGACTGTTGTCTTCCTTCTGATGTGACTGAACATCAGTTTCGGGTCGGACTTAACTTTCGATGCTATGTCGTTTTCGTACTGTTTCTGGGCCTCCCTCCGTACGTGTGCATACTCGTTTCTAGCTCTTCTACTAATCTCTTTGTTTACTTGGGTTCTTTGCCTTCTGTACCGTTTCCATTCTCTGATACTCTGATTCTTTGCCTCCCTGCACCTTTGGGTAAACCAGGGCTCTTTCTGGCCTTCCCATTTAAACATTTGCCTCTGGGTATAAACCGTTCCTCTGCCTCCTTGCACTTTGCCCCTACGTATTCCATCATTTCATTTATTGTCAGTCCTTCCATTTCCTTTCCCACTGGATGTCCTGCAGGAAATTCCTCAAGCCCGTGTAGTTTCCTCTTTTAAAGTCTGGTTTGTCTCTATCGGTACTGTTTCCCTCTCCACCTGTAGCTCTACAATGTACTCAAAGCTAAGCACCATATGGTCACTGGCTCCCAGGGGGCTCTCGTGCGTTATGTCTTCAATATCTGAGCTGTTCAGGGTGAATACAAGGTCCAGTCTTGCTGGTTCATCTTCTCCCTCTCTCTGGTCGTGTCCCTGACATGTTGGTGCATCAGGTTTTCCAGTACCACGTCCATCATCTTGGCTTTCCAAGTTTCTGGACCCCACGTGGTTCATGGTTCTCCCAGTCGATCTCCTGTGGTTGAAATCTCCCATGACCAGTAGCTTCGCTCTGCTCATGTGTGCTTTTCTTGCCACCTCCGCCAGGGTGTCCACCATCGCTCTTTTGTTCTCATCGTATTCTTCTCCTGGCCTCCTGCAGTTCTGTGGTGGGTTATACATCACTGCAATGATTATCTTATGCTCCCCAGACTGGATGGTACCTACTATGAAATCCCGTTCTCTACCCCCCTCCACTCCTACCATTTCCTCGAATCTCCAACGGTGCCTTACAAGCAGTACGACCCCTCCACCCCCCCTGCTCCTCCTATCTTTCCTCAGGATCTGATATCCCTGTGGGAAGATTGCATCTGTTACTGTCTCATTTAGTTTAGTTTCTGTGACCGCTATGATGTCTGGGGATGCCTCATCTATTCTTTCATTCCACTCTTCATACTTATTCGTAATTCCAACGCTGTTTCCCTTCCATTTAATTTGGTAATCAGATTTAATTAGTAAATTTATGTTAATTATGATCAGTTTGATTGGTTTTTCGCACTCGTATGTAACTTAATTAACATATATTTACCCGTTCTAGGTTAAGCTGAATCTAAGCTATCCTGACTAAGAATAGTTATATATAAGTTTAATCTAGGATTATATCTTGTGGTAATTCTCGCACTGTAATAGGGAAGACAGGCTAATGTGGTATTAATGTGAACCACATATATAGTGTGTATGTGTGGAACAGAATTCTTCCTCCGTAAGCCATGCGTATCGTAACAAGCGACTAAAATGCCGGGAGCAAGGGGCTAGTAACCCCTTCTCCTGTATACATTACTAAATTTAATAGGAGAAACTTTCGATTTTCCTTTTGGGCCACCCTGCCTCGGTGGGATACTGCCTGTTTGTTGAAAGAAGAATATATATATATATATATATATATATATATATGTATATGTATATATATATTTAATTTTTAACATGAAATATTGCAGTTTAAGAAGGGAAGGACGTAATCATTTTGTCGGGTCCCAAAGAACCGAGAAATCTTTATCTTGTGCCAAAATAATTAATAAGAAGAGGATGGTAAAAGTCAGGAGGGGAGGGGGCAGCACTCCCTGGCATACGATGCGTAATTACCTTTTTAATAACAGTAAGAAGCGACTGGCAGTAATTAACACAAGGTCAGGGGGTAAAATGCCTCGCCTGGGATAAAAAACGACGTCTTGTAAGTCTTTAAAAAGACCATAAAAACTCTGATATGCAAATAAAAGAAGCAGGCGGCCAGGCTTGTCGACGTGGATATTATCGCCCCGGGGGCGCCGCCCCCTCCCGCCCCTCTGCTGTTGGGGTGATGACCCCCCCCTATATCTTCCCCTTAACATTTTGCTGGGGGTTGTCAACCCTCTCCTAACCTGCTGCTGGGGATGGAAGGAGGGTGAGGACTCCTAACCTTAACCCTGCTGAGATTAGATGGTTGGGGGGGGCTTACCTTTCCCAGTTCACCCCCCACCTGTGGCTTGGGTGGGTTGGTTTGGTGGTGGTTGTTTTTTGTAGTAGTGGTTGTGGTTTTGGTGGTGGTCGTTTAGGCTGTGGGGTGATGGTGCAAAAGTTCTCGGAGGTTGTGGTTGGGAAGGTGGTGGTAGTGGTACAAGTGGTGTTAACAGCGGTAGTGGTAGTAATGGTAGTGGTACAGGTGGTATTAACAGTGGTAGGGGTAGTAGTGGTGGTGGTAGTGGTGCAGGTGGTGTTAACAGTGGTAGTGGTAGTAGTGGTGGTGGTAGTGGTGCAGGTGGTGTTAACAGTGGTAGTGGTAGTAATGGTAGTGGTACAGGTGGTATTAACAGTGGTAGGGGTAGTAGTGGTACAGGTGGTGTTACCAGTAGTAGTGGTGCAGGTGGTGCTAACAGCTGGTGTAAATTATACGTCTCCTACTCCGAAAAAATTATCCCAAAAAAATATCACATAATTCAAAAACATGGGAAAGTCATTTCCTTCTTGAGAAGCAGTTTATACACACATGAAAAGTGCGGCTCATAATACTGAACCTTGAGGGACCCCACTCGTCACCCTTGCCCGGCCTGATACTTGCTCTCTTATAGTTCCTGTCTGTCTTGTCTTCCTCGGACGTTCTTTAATCCTCAGAAGCATTTTAACTTTTCTGTTGGGAAAAAACGACTCAGTTGCAGAGAGAAACATTGCTTTGACTTTTCGCCTGAGGAACAGGATACATCGGTCAGTCGTTGACTGAAGAACTCTGTTCCACAGGCGAAACGTCTCTGTAAAATTCCTCTCTGCAACAGTTTCTTTTCCCTCCACCTACCGGTTTTGTGTCATATATCTCCACTCTACTTTTGCCTGTTCTTCTTGTTTGTGGATCAGCCGCTGTTTCAACGCCGGTCCGTTCCGTTTCGTTCACGTCTTGGTCATTTACGTCCTTCACTAAAAAATCTAACCTAACCTACTTCTTTCCAACTTAATTATTTTTATTAGATAAACCTATCCTTAGGTTCCATAATTTATTGAGTCTTGAAACTATAATGGCGCTGAATTTTGGCCATCCCGTCTGGTGAGGTATTGTTGATGGCTTTCTACAGTCAGGGAATATGCAGTCATACCCTTCCTCTCTTACTGGATCTCTGTGTAAATTATTGCATGAAACTAGTTGGTTTGCGAGGTAGGATTTGCTTGCTTCGAGTTTGTACTTATTTTCTCTGAAGGTATTTGTCCAGCATGTTTCTGCCTGTCTTTTCAAACACTTTACATAGCATGCATGTTTAGTAATAGTGTCCTGTAATTATATACTGATGTCTATCATCATATTAGCAGAGCGTTTGCTGTTTTTTCAGCTGTCTGTTATAGATCATCACTGTTCTTTTGTACAAGACTTCAGCTGTCCTAACACTTCCTGATTTATCTCTCAGCTGTCCTAACACTTCTTGATTTATCTCTCAGCTGTTCTAACACTTCTTGATTTATCTCTCAGCTGTTCTAACACTTCTTGATTTATCTCTCAGATGTTCTAACACTTCTTGATTTATCTCTCAGCTGTTCTAACACTTCTTGATTTATCTCTCAGCTGTCCTAACACTTTTTTATTTATCTCTCAGCTGTCCTAACACTTCTTGATTTATCTCTCAGCTGTCCTAACAATTCTTGCCATAACAGTATAATGTGTGATATATCAAGCTATATTAATAATGAAAACAAGATAAACATATTAAGGAAATTTCGTAAATTTGCTTACAACATATAAGTCAACTGTAGATATAAATCCAGATGTACTCCTGTTAACCCTTTGAGGTCTAGTTCCTAGGCCTTTTCTGTATCCATATGTTCTTGCAATACCATCCACAGGATGGATGTAGAGTGCACAATAAACTAGCTACTTAGGTGGCAAAATCTAAATCTAATCTACACCTCCTTTGTGTCTTAGCTGTCCCAACACCTCCTTTGTGTCTTAGCTGTCCCAACACCTCCCTTATGTCTTAGCTGTCCCAACACCTCCTTTGTGTCTTAGCTGTCCCAACACCTCCCTTGTGTCTTAGTTGTCCCAACATCTGCTTTGTCTTTTAGCTGTCCCAACACCTCCTTCGTCTCTTAGCTGTCCCAACACCTCCTTTGTGTCTTAGCTGTCCCAACACCTCCCTTGTGTCTTAGTTGTCCCAACATCTGCTTTGTCTTTTAGCTGTCCCAACACCTCCTTCGTCTCTTAGCTGTCCCAACACCTCCATTGTGTCTTAGCTGTCCCAACACTTCCTTTGTGTCTTAGCTGTCCCAACATCTGCTTTGTCTTTTAGCTGTCCCAACACCTCCTTCGTCTCTTAGCTGTCCCAACACCTCCTCCTTTATCTTTTAGCTGTCCCAACACCTCCTTCGTCTCTTAGCTGTCCCAACACCTCCTCCTTTGTCTTTTAGCTGTCCTAACGTTTCCTGTTTAACAGTTTGAGTTTCTTCAGTCAGTCAGTCAGTCTTTCTGTTACCATACCATTTTTCTCTCACTTAAGGATTCTGTGCCTACTGAACCCAGTCAGACCTCTTCTTCAAGCTGTCTATCTTCATATGGGAGATACCTTATACAGAAAATCATCTTTGTCATCCTCTGGTCTCGAATGAATTTATATCCATTTTGTAGTAAGGAGACCAAAACTGAGCAGCATAATCTAAGTGAGGCCTCACTAGTGATGTATAGAGCTGTAATATAACTTTTGGACTCCTGTTACTTATAATTCTTGATATAAATCCAAGTAATCTGTTAGCCTTATTGTGCACACTTAGGCACTGTTGTATCCAGTTTATTCAAATAGTTTACTCTGACAAATTATATTACTCGTGCGGATTTGAACGTTACCTGAAACTATTTAGCAAATGCATTGCCAGGTGTCTCGCAGCTGTTTTTTTTAAATTGCTTATTTGTGGTTAAAAGAACGTTTTACGGGAAAATTTACAGAGAACGTTCAGAAATTGACGTTAGAAATCGTATAAAAAATGACGTCGTTAAATGAGGCTGTGTTGCTTTCGTATGGGATCATCCCTTCACAGGAGGTGCCTTAATGTCGGTGAAAGGCTCTTGATCTAAGGAATTAGAACTACATTCCCCTTCCTCACACTAAATGGGATTACCTGCCATTCCTCAGACGCAGTATAAGTCCTAAGGGTTTATCGCTTCCATCGACTACTTGCAAGACGCTATCAGTCTTGTACTCTAAGGGGAGACTAATCAAAATAATATATAATTTGAAATGCTTGTTGTATTCCACGGGGATTGTTAGGCCGGAGGAGAGGAAAGAGAGGGAGACGGGGAAAAAAGTAGTGGATAGAGGGAAAATCAAAAGGGGAGGAGAGGGATGGAAGGGGATATGAGAGAAGGGGAGGAGAGGGATGGAAGGGGAGGTCCTAGTAGAGACGAGGGTGAAAGGACAATTAAGAAACGTCAAAAACACTACGGTGATAATAACGTTTGAAGGACTCCAAGGTAAAGTTTTTTATACCAAACAGATGAAACAAGAAATTCTTCAGAAGTGGAACTTAAAGACAAAGTGGAGATAAGAAAAGTGAAAAGAAATTAGCAAAGAAAAACAAATAAAGGGGATGGGAGAGAGAAATGGGAAGAGGGAGAGGGGGAGAGGAAAAAGAGATAGCCGAGCGGCGTCTACCTTCGCCTTCTTCAATGGACCAGTTCGTCCCAGAGGAGTAAGCCAATGTTCTTCTTGTTGCCGTCACCCGATGTCTGCACTCATCTCCGACTTCTGCTTCAAGAATAACTTTCTCCTTGATACTTCCTAAAGGTGCCTTACCAGGAGCTAGGTTGTGAGTTCATACTCCTTTTAAACTCCTGCAGAAGGCACAACTACGACCTCTGCTTCAAGAGAGAGAGATGGAATGGTGGAGACTAGAGAGGCTGGGCTGAGGGTTGAGACGCAACCAGAAGGACAGTTGAGGATTGCGGTGTTGGGGGTTCGTCCCGAGCTTCGTGTTAACTGATACGCCGTGGCTTCTCAACCAAATGAAAGTAGATGAAGCTAATCTCCCCCAGACACAAGGTGATTATATCGCCCCGTTTTTACCAGCCTCTAAATTACGTGCAATTGTGGGTCGTGTGGATTTTTCTCCTCTGTAGGAATGTCATCAGAGAAGACAGAAGGAATTTGTCGTTTTAAGATTTTTTTTTACGTAGCGTCGAAAATTGTTCTTCGTTTGTTTTGGCTGATGTAAAGTGAGGAAGAAGAAGTCGAAGAAGAAGGAGGAAGAGGAGGACGGCGACGACAACTAAGACTGCATTATTTATCCAAAATAAGTATTAATCAAGAATAACCCATGCAAGCCACCAGTGTAGCTTGCGTTGAGGTTACTAAGTCGTTTTACAGGATGCGACCCACAAAAGTCAGCTGACTGGGGCACCAGGGGTACAGGTACCTTTCGACTCGCCCGAGATTGAACCCGGGCTCTTTTCATTGTAAACCTAGCATGCAAGCTATTAAATAGTAACTGATATTATGTGTTAATGGATACGATTTTTTTTTATATGATTTTTAACTTAATATATATTCTGAGAAGTACCTGTCGAAACAAGTGATTTTAAATCATTTACCAAACTGCGGCAGGCCAGGATTCGACTCTACGAACATTGTACCACCTGAAGAGAACAATATACACGTCATCTAACCTCTGAGCCAGCGATCCTGGCTCAGAGGTAAGGTGAAGCGTATATTGTGTTGTCTCTTGAGGTGGTACAATGTTCGTAGGGTCGAATCCTGGCCTGCCGCAGTTTGGTAAATGATATATATACATACATATAACACGTCGGCCGTCTCCAACCGAGGCAGGGTGACCCAAAAAATGAAACACTTTCACAATCATTCACACAAAATCACTGTTTTTGCAGAGGCGTTCAGATACGACAGTTTAGATGTCACTTCAAACAACCAGTATCCCAAAGCCTTCCTTTAAAGTGCAGGCATTGTACTTCCCACCTCCAGTACTCAAGGCCAGCTAACCGGTTTCCCCTGAATTCCTTCACAAAATATTACCCTGCTCACACTTCAACAGCTCGTCAGGTCAAAAAAAATATTCGCCTCCTTTCACTCCTATCTAACACGTTCACACATGCGTGCTACATGTCCAAGCCTCTTGGACAAGAAACCTCTTTTACTCCCTCCATCCTCTCCTAGGACTAGCACTACAGATTTATACACCCTCCAAGACATCCTATTTTGCTCCTTCCTCTCTAAATGACCAAACCACCTCAACAATCCCTCTTCAACCCTCTGAATAATTTACACACCTAATTTCCACACTACGAATTCTCATCATAATATTTACACCACACATTACCCTTAGACAGGACATCTCCACTTCCTCCAGCCGCCTCCTCGCTGCAGCGTTTACAACCCATACTTCACACCCATATAAGAGTGTTGGTACCACTATACTCTCGTACATTTTCCTTCTTTGCCTCCATAGATAATGTTTTATGTCTCCATGCTAACCTTCCTATTGTGTATAGAAATATACCTAGTTTGATAACTCTTATTAGGTCAGTATGTTGTAGTGGTTACACACTGGCCTGTGAGTTTTAGGACCCGCTTGACTTAGGTTCGATCTCCACCTGTTGTGGGATTTGTTGTCAATGGTGTTATTACGATTTCGTTAGTCAAGACAAGAGAATAACGCGTGGAGAGTAACAAGCCAAGAGACTACCAAGAAGAGAACAACACTGAAGAGAATGAGAAAATGAAGATCAGAAGGTGTATATGAAGAAGAGAATAAGGAGTAGACGTACAAGAGAATACTACGAAGAGAGCAACAAAATGAGGAAGAGAATAAAAAGAGATAAAAAGACTAAGAAGAGCATCGAGATGAACAAGATAGAAACAAGAAGGCATTAACAAGATGACAAAGAATAGTGCAACAAAAACAAGAAGAGATCAAGAGAGACGTGGAGAAGCACCAATGTCCACATGAGATAACCCAGATAACACGTAATGTCTGTTGCAACTTCCAGAGGCAGGAGTTACTGCCACTCCTTGTATTGATCACTCATACTCCATCACTATTGTATTGATCACTCATACTCCATCACTATTGTATTGATCACTCATACTCCACTATTGTATTGATCACTTATACTCCATCACTATTGTATTGATCACTCATACTCCATCACTATTGTATTGATCACTCATACTCCATCACTATTGTATTGATCACTCATACTCCATCACTATTGTATTGATCACTCAT
Organism: Cherax destructor; assembly: GCA_009830355.1. Taxonomy (NCBI): domain Eukaryota; kingdom Metazoa; phylum Arthropoda; class Malacostraca; order Decapoda; family Parastacidae; genus Cherax; species Cherax destructor. The sequence continues at coordinate 236,512 of WNWK01001793.1, forward strand.
ACTACATCACTATTGTATTGATCACTCATACTCCATCACTATTGTATTGATCACTTATACTCCATCACTATTGTATTGATCACTCATACTCCATCACTATTGTATTGATCACTTATACTCCATCACTATTGTATTGATCACTCATACTCCATCACTATTGTATTGATCACTCATACTCCATCACTATTGTATTGATCACTCATACTCCATCACTATTGTATTGATCACTCATACTCCATCACTATTGTATTGATCACTCATACTCCATTACTATTGTATTGATCACTCATACTCCATCACTATTGTATTGATCACTTATACTCCATCACTATTGTATTGATCACTCATACTCCATCACTTTATTGTATTGATCACTCATACTCCATCACTATTGTATTGATCACTCATACTCCATCACTATTGTATTGATCACTCATACTCCATCACTATTGTATTGATCACTCATACTCCATTACTATTGTATTGATCACTCATACTCCATCACTATTGTATTGATCACTTATACTCCATCACTATTGTATTGATCACTCATACTCCATCACTTTATTGTATTGATCACTCATACTCCATCACTATTGTATTGATCACTCATACTCCATCACTATTGTATTGATCACTCATACTCCATCACTATTGTATTGATCACTCATACTCCATTACTATTGTATTGATCACTCATACTCCATCACTATTGTATTGATCACTTATACTCCATCACTATTGTATTGATCACTCATACTCCATCACTTTATTGTATTGATCACTCATACTCCATCACTATTGTATTGATCACTCATACTCCATCAATATTGTATTGATCACTCATACTCCATCACTATTGTACTGATCACTCATACTCCATCACTATTGTATTGATCACTTATACTCCATCACTATTGTATTGATCACTCATACTCCATCACTTTATTGTATTGATCACTCATACTCCATCACTATTGTATTGATCACTCATACTCCATCACTTTATTGTATTGATCACTCATACTCCATCACTATTGTATTGATCACTTATACTCCATCACTATTGTATTGATCACTTATACTCCATCACTATTGTATTGATCACTCATACTCCATTACTTTATTGTATTGATCACTCATACTCCATCACTATTGTATTGATCACTTATACTCCATCACTATTGTATTGATCACTTATACTCCATCACTATTGTATTGATCACTTATACTCTATCACTATTGTATTGATCACTTATACTCCATCACTATTGTATTGATCACTCATACTCCATCACTATTGTATTGATCACTCATACTCCATCAATATTGTATTGATCACTTATACTCCATCACTATTGTATTGATCACTTATACTCCATCACTATTGTATTGATCACTCATGCTCCATCACTATTGTATTGATCACTCATACTCCATCACTATTGTATTGATCACTTATACTCCATCACTTTATTGTATTGATCACTTATACTCCATCACTATTGTATTGATCACTTATACTCCATCACTATTGTATTGATCACTCATGCTCCATCACTATTGTATTGATCACTCATACTCCATCACTTTATTGTATTGATCACTTATACTCCATCACTTTATTGTATTGATCACTCATACTCCATCACTATTGTATTGATCACTCATGCTCCATCACTATTGTATTGATCACTTATACTCCATCACTTTATTGTATTGATCACTTATACTCCATCACTTTATTGTATTGATCACTCATACTCCATTACATGATTGGCAGTACCACTACATGATTGACTAGTGACCATGACAGGTCATAGTCGCTACTTCTGGTGCTAGACAGTACCCAGGTCATGGTCACTAGTTAATAGTGGTGCTAGACAGTATCCAGGTCATGGTCACTAGTTAGTTCTGGTGCTAGACAGTACCCAGGTCATGATCACTAGTTAGTTCTGGTGCTAGACAGTACCCAGGTCATGGTCACTAGTTAGTTCTGGTGCTAGACAGTACCCAGGTCATGGTCACTAGTTAGTTCTGGCGCTAGACAGTACCCAGGTCATGGTCATTAGTTAGTTCTGGTGCTAGACAGTACCCAGGTCATGGTCACTAGTTAGTTCTGGTGCTAGACAGTACCCAGGTCATGGTCACTAGTTAGTTCTGGTGCTAGACAGTACCCAGGTCATGGTCACTAGTTAGTTCTGGTGCTAGACAGTACCCAGGTCATGGTCACTAGTTAGTTCTGGTTCTAGACAGTACCCAGGTCATGGTCACTAGTTAATAATGGTGCTAGACAGTACCCAGGTCATGGTGACTAGACTCACGAAATCGCAATGACACGATTACAAACAAACCATATCACGGGTGGGGTTAGAACCCGCTATCAGTTTTGAGACTCTCTGATCGCGGGTTCTAACCCCACCCGTGGTATGGTTTTCATGGTCACTAGTTCTCGTGCTAGACAGTACCCAGGTCATGATCTCTAGTTAGTTCTGGTGCTAGACAGTACCCAGGTCATGGTCACCAGTTAATAGTGGTGCTAGACAGTACCCAGGTCATGGTCACTAGTTAGTTTTGGTGCTAGACAGTGCCCTGCCCTGTTCACCAGTTAATCCTGAGAACAGACGGTACCTAAATTACGGGCTTTGAACAAAAATAACTATCATTACAGCTTACCATTACCGGGAGTTGTGTGTAAGCAGGTGCTAGTTGTATGTAAGCAGGTGCTAGTTGTATGTAAGCAGGTGCTAGTTGTATGTAAGCAGGTGCTAGTAGTATGTAAGCAGGTGCTAGTTGTATGTAAGCAGGTGCTAGTTGTATGTAGATCAGTTCTCCTTGAAGGTGATATTTTAGTTTCTCATGTTCAGTAACGTAAAGGTGTGAGGTCAGCCAATCCTTGTAGCAACGTCAGTATACCTTTGAAGAGTTTCACTACTCTCGGAGCCCGGCCATGGGCCAGGTTCATCTGGTGCTTGGCTTGTCAAACAAGCTGTTGCTGCTGTAGGCCCGCTGCCCCACATATCAGATTCCCGAGGCTCCTTACCTGCAGATACTCGAAGCTCATTACCTGCAGATTCATGAGGTTCCTTACCTACAGGCAAAAGACCTCTTAAGAAACATCTGACAATATCCTATTTGCCCTTCTGAAGTTTCCCATCCTAGGATAATACATTTCAACACTATATGACCCCTCCTAGTCGGTTGAGTAAAAGAGGGATACCATAGCTAACTTTGTTCCCGCTGTGTAACTATCAAATAGAATCGGGGAGCAGCACACTGCCGATGTATTCAATTTTGTTGAGAAAGTGAAGAAAAGGAGTGAGGTTAAGAGAGTTAGATGCCCCAGCATACGTTACAAGTTTTCATGTTGCCGAGTGCCAGCAGTAAGATACCCAGACGTCTCTCTTCCTGTAGTTTTTCTACAATTTACGAGGGCGGTGCAGTAAGTCTCCCGTTCGTTCCTGGGCCTCTGCTCTAGCAGTATTTATTAACATCAACTTTCGTGTTCCAAAAATTGACTATAGCAGATTAATTCTCAACTGTACGTCTGTATACGTCATTGTTCTCCAGTTTGACCTTACTAGATGAATTTTCAAGAATAAATTTGTATAAATTCTGTTCTACAAATTGACTTTCATATGAAATGACGTTTATAGATCTATATACAGTCATGTATATACTGTAAATCTATATACAGTCATGTATAAAAACTTTGACTTTTGTGGTATGAGAAATCACTGATAGATCTTACAAGGTTTGTTGATAAGGTTTTGTTTACAGTATATGGGTTCTGTTGTATTTGTTCTGGTGTTGGAGACTCTCCTTCCAAGGCAGTAATTTATATTTGTGGTGAGAGTAGAGAGACCATGAGGAATGAGGCTCCCTTTGTTAATCTTGAGATAGTGCAGTGCTTCATAGATGTGGCAGAAGTACTCTAGACTATGTTGAGATAGTGCAGTGCTTCATAGATGTGGCAGCAGTACTCTAGACTATGTTGAGATAGTGCAGTGTTTCATAGATGTGGCAGAAGTACTCTAGACTATGTTGAGATAGTGCAGTGCTTCATAGATGTGGCAGCAGTACTGTAGACTATGTTGAGATAGTGCAGTGCTTCATAGATGTGGCAGAAGTACTCTAGACTATGTTGAGATAGTGCAGTGCTTCCATAGATGTGGCAGCAGTACTGTAGACTATGTTGAGATAGTGCAGTGCTTCATAGATGTGGCAGAAGTACTCTAGACTATGTTGAGATAGTGCAGTGTTTCATAGATGTGGCAGCAGTACTCTAGACTATGTTGAGATAGTGCAGTGTTTCATAGATGTGGCAGAAGTACTCTAGACTATGTTGAGATAGTGAAGTGCTTCATAGATGTGGCAGCAGTACTGTAGACTATGTTGAGATAGTGCAGTGCTTCATAGATGTGGCAGAAGTACTCTAGACTATGTTGAGATAGTGCAGTGCTTCATAGATGTGGGAGCAGTACTCTAGACTATGTTGAGATAGTGCAGTGCTTCCATAGATGTGGCAGCAGTACTCTAGACTATGTTGAGATAGTGCAGTGCTTCATAGATGTGGCAGCAGTACTGTAGACTATGTTGAGATAGTGCAGTGCTTCATAGATGTGGCAGAAGTAATCTAGACTATGTTGAGATAGTGCAGTGTTTCATAGATGTGGCAGCAGTACTCTAGACTATGTTGAGATAGTGCAGTGTTTCATAGATGTGGCAGAAGTACTCTAGACTATGTTGAGATAGTGCAGTGCTTCATAGATGTGGCAGCAGTACTGTAGACTATGTTGAGATAGTGCAGTGCTTCATAGATGTGGCAGAAGTACTCTAGACTATGTTGAGATAGTGCAGTGCTTCCATAGATGTGGGAGCAGTACTCTAGACTATGTTGAGATAGTGCAGTGCTTCATAGATGTGGGAGCAGTACTCTAGACTATGTTGAGATAGTGCAGTGCTTCCATAGATGTGGCAGCAGTACTCTAGACTATGTTGAGATAGTGCAGTGCTTCATAGATGTGGCAGCAGTACTGTAGACTATGTTGAGATAGTGCAGTGCTTCATAGATGTGGCAGCAGTACTCTAGACTATGTTGAGATAGTGCAGTGCTTCATAGATGTGGCAGCAGTACTCTAGACTATGTTGAGATAGTGCAGGGCTTCATAGATGTGGGAGCAGTACTCTAGACTATGTTGAGATAGTGCAGTGCTTCATAGATGTGGGAGCAGTACTCTAGACTATGTTGAGATAGTGCAGTGCTTCATAGATGTGGGAGCAGTACTCTAGACTATGTTGAGATAGTGCAGTGCTTCATAGATGTGGCAGAAGTACTCTAGACTATGTTGAGATAGTGCAGTGCTTCCATAGATGTGGGAGCAGTACTCTAGACTATGTTGAGATAGTGCAGTGCTTCATAGATGTGGCAGCAGTACTCTAGACTATGTTGAGATAGTGCAGTGCTTCCATAGATGTGGCAGCAGTACTCTAGACTATGTTGAGATAGTGCAGTGCTTCATAGATGTGGCAGCAGTACTGTAGACTATGTTGAGATAGTGCAGTGCTTCATAGATGTGGCAGCAGTACTCTAGACTATGTTGAGATAGTGCAGTGCTTCATAGATGTGGCAGCAGTACTCTAGACTATGTTGAGATAGTGCAGTGCTTCATAGATGTGGCAGCAGTACTCTAGACTATGTTGAGATAGTGCAGTGCTTCATAGATGTGGGAGCAGTACTCTAGACTATGTTGAGATAGTGCAGTGCTTCATAGATGTGGCAGAAGTACTCTAGACTATGTTGAGATAGTGCAGTGCTTCCATAGATGTGGGAGCAGTACTCTAGACTATGTTGAGATAGTGCAGTGCTTCATAGATGTGGCAGCAGTACTCTAGACTATGTTGAGATAGTGCAGTGCTTCATAGATGTGGCAGCAGTACTGTAGACTATGTTGAGATAGTGCAGTGCTTCATAGATGTGGCAGCAGTACTCTAGACTATGTTGAGATAGAGCAGTGCTTCATAGATGTGGCAGCAGTACTCTAGACTATGTTGAGATAGAGCAGTGCTTCCACATATGCAGGGGCAGTGAGATAAGGATGACAGACATTTCTCATGACTCTTCTCTAAAGAGACAATAATCCCACACTTTTCAAAAACAGAAAAAATAGTTTTGTGTTCTTCGCTCCCGAACTCATGAAGACTCGGAAGACTGCAACAAGAAAACCTTCTTTGTACTTTCGTATTCTTGCCTCAGCAAAGTGTATTTGTTAAGGGAGAGGTGTAATAAACATGAAAACAAATATAACAAGTGTTAATTTTCTCAGGAAGAGTTTTGTGTCACCTGGTAACATTGGCGAACTTGTTCAAACACTTTGGTAACTCTTGTTTGGTCCAGCTGCCTGTCACTCTTACCTGTCACGGATCCGCTTTCTGCTCTTCGGGACCCGATACTTTACTGTCTCATCTGTGACGCTTCTGACGTATGCTGATTGGTGCAGAGCACGTCACGTTGACTAATCAAGTAAGGCCATAAATGTCACTCATGTGTCATCGTGTGATTCGTGCAGAACACGTGACGTGTTCTGCACCAATCACACGACTAATCATGTAGGGGCATACATAATAATAATAATAATAATAATAATAATAATAATAATAATAATAATAATAATAATAATAATAATAATATCTTTATTTCTACAAGCACATGTACAAGGTATACAGACCATAGCTGACATCAATGACATACTACTATATAGAAAGACCCTTGTTATGCAGAGCATTTCCCGCAAATTAGGTCAATTTTGTCCCAGGATGTAACCTACACCAGTCGACTACCACCCAGATACTTATTTTACTGCTAGGTGAACAGGGACAGCAGGTGTCTTAAGCAAACACTTTTTAGTGTTTCCACCCGTACCGGGGATCGAACCCCGGGCCCCAGTGTGTGAGATGAGTGCGATAGCAATCGAGCTCATGTGTAATTGGTGCAGAGCGCGTCACCTCTACTAATCAACGAGGGGCATCCACGTCACTAATGAGGCGTCACTAAGGTATGATACGTCTTAACGACGACCCGTTTATGACATTAGTTTTCCTTGTATCAGTTTTCTCTCTGTTTACAAAGAAAAGACTCGTACCGTCTGGATGCTTAAGTTTACACACAGGAATGAGAGAGAGAAATATATGTTAACTCGTGAGTGTAACCATGTTTTTTTGTGAGAGTTAAGAATCAGTGTGTTGATGTGGCGTGGGTGTCCCCCTAGCGGCCGTCGTGTAATTACTGGCCGGACCCAGCATCCTCACTGCTGTCCCAGGCTGTTCCCTCTCCCAAGTTGATCACTCTCCATCCTCTCACTCCTCTTCCAGGGAAGGGAAGGGACGCGCACAACCTCTCACTCTTCTTCTCCTAGCGTGTTTGTCTTATTTACTCTCCTCTCACTCCTCTTCCAGGGAAGGGAAGAGGTTTGTAAATCCTCTCACTCTTGCTTTTCCTCTGTGTTGTGTGATACTGTTCTCTTCCAGGAAAGGAAAGAGGCGTGCACAACCTCTTCGTCTATCTCTCAGTATGTTGTGTCGTTCTTGTCATCATCTCGGTCTTATTCACAAGTGATAGGGCAATAATCTCTCTCTCTCTCTCTCTCTCTCTCTCTCTCTCTCTCTCTCTCTCTCTCTCTCTCCTCTCTCCTCTCTCTCTCTCTCTCTCTCTCTCTCTCTCTCTCTCTCTCTCTTTAAGGTTGCTGCTTACCATAATCCCCAAGTTCTTTTCGAATTGAATTACATCTGCCACTTTTCTGACCAGGAATTAAGTTTGTCTAAATCCTCATGAAGTTCCATCATCACATCTAGCTTCGTGTTATCAGCGAATTTGCTCATATCACTAGTAATTTTCTCGTCAAGGTCATTGATATATATTATAAACAACAACGGGCCTAAAACTGATTCTTGTGGAACGCCATTTGTTACAGATCCCCACCCAGATTTAACCCCATTTATGCACACTCTGTTTTCTGTTGGTGAGCCATGACTCGATCCATGACAGCACTTTCCCCAATACCATGAGCTGATCCACCGCGGCCAAGTCCTTGCCCAGGACTCCCGGTGGATCAGGGCCTGATCAACCAGGCTGTTACTGCTGGTCACACGTAGTCCAACGTACGAACCACAGCCCGGCTGATTGGGTACTGATTTTAGGTGCCTGTCCAGCCCCCTCTTGAAGGCAGCCAGGGGTCTATTGGTAGGTTACATAACACTATCAACAGTTACATTTAAAACCTTTTTCCGAAATGCCAATTTTATGAAAAAGATTAAACAGTTAAGCCTGGGAGAGTTTCAACACCTTAAGAATTATATCCTAAGTTCCCATCTCAAAACATTAAGGTACCAGGAAATGGACTTCCTTCTCTTTCTAAGAGGCGGGAGAAATTTTTAGATGTTTCAGCACTAAGTCATTTAAGTGATTATAGATCTGTGAGGCTAAGAACGACTGTATAGAGTCAGTGATGTTTTAAGAGATGGGGCGAAGGATGATCCCAGGGCAAGCAACTTGTTCGGATCCCAGGGCAAGCAACTTGTTCGGATCCCAGGGCAAGCAACTTGTCGAAACCCCAGGGCAAGCAACTTGTTGGGACCCCAGGGCAAGCAATTTGTGAGGACACAGTGCAAGCAACTTGTTGGGGACCCCAGGGCAAGCAATTTGTGAAAATACAGGGCAAGGAACTTAGGGGGTCCCAGGGCAATCAACTTAGGACGTCCCTGGGCAATCAATTTAGGGGGTCCCAGGGCAAGCAACTAAGGGGTTCCCAGTCCAAGTAAATTGTGAGGACAGGGCAAACAACTTGTTGGGACAACAGGGCAAGCAACTTAGAGGGTGCCAGGGTAAGCAACTAAGGGGGTCCCAGGGCAAGCAACTTGTGAGGACACAAGGCAAGCAACTTGTTGGGACCCCAGGGCAAGCAACTTAGAGGGTCCCAGGGTAAGCAACTAAGGGGGTCCCAGGGCAAGCAACTTGTGAGGACACAGGGCAAGCAACTTGTTGGGACCTCAGGGCAAGCAACTTAGAGGGTTTCAGGGCAAGCAACTAAGGGGGCACCAGGGCAAGCAACTAAGTGGGCACCAGGGCAAGCAACTTATGTGGCCCTAGGGCAAGCAGTTTAGGGGGTCCCAGGACAAGCAACTTGTGGGGCCCCTATCAATCACTTTCTGGTGTTATAATGTACTGTGTCAGTCACATTTACCTTTGCTCTCCCTAGTGTTAATATAAATTTATTTGAAGAAAAGTTATATTTCTGTGCCATGATTACCCTTAGCCATAAATTGTGAGAGGTGTGTGTTGTGGGGGGACCAGGAGCTAGCGCCCCGGTTCCTCCCTGCCCTTCCCTCTCCCATCTCAGAAGGTACCATCAAAAGTGTCACTCTTTAGAAGATACTGAAACACAACAAGACAACATAAGTGAACAAAGATCTAAGTAGGAAATGAAAGAAAATAGTACACAGATAACCCGCATATAGGAGCAAGAAGCTTACGACCACGTGTCGGTCCGACTTGGACCATTTACAAAGTCACACTGACTTCATAATTGGTTGTCATAAGCTTCTGTTTCCCTTGTGCGGGTTATTTGTGTATTATTCCTGTCACGGTATTGTGCCTTTTTCTTCTTTAAAAGAAAGTAGAATTAGATGAGTGAGAATATGGTATTATATTATTTGTCTCAATAAGGAAGCGTATTATATAGAGCGTACAATAAGAGGTACCTATTATGCAGAACACACAAGAGGACCATGTATAAAACGTATGCCAGACCTGTGATCGAGTAGGGCGCCCCTGGCCTGGTGGCAAAACATCTCTCTTCACACGGTGAGGATCCGAGGTCAATTCCCGGCGAAGGGGTGGAAACATCGGACGTGTTTCCTTACACCGGTTGTCTATGTTCGCCCATCAGTAAAATGGGTACCTGGGTGTTAGTCGACTGATGTGGCTCGCATCCTGGGGACAAAATTGACCTAATTTGCGGGAAATGGTCTGCATAACAAGCGACTTTCTATATACTAGTATGTCATTGATGTCAGCTATGGTCTGTATACCTTGTACATGTACTTGTAGTAAATAAAGATATTATTATTATTATTATTATTATTATTATTATTATTATTATTATTATGCAGCACCACCATTCAACCCTCACCTGCTCAGGCATTTTCAAAACAATAATGTTAAGACACGTTTCAATGTTTACAGTGAGTGTATAATTTGTTAATGTGACATAAGATAGGATCCAAGTGGCTATATTGTGTCGCCAGGTCATCAGATTTACTCTGATATTGTTTTTTTAGCATTTGAATTAATCAGGATGCGACGTTTAGCAGGTACCTATTTACTCATGAACAGGGACGAAAGGTGGTAAGGAGACTTATCCATACCTCTCGCTCCTCCCAGTCCCGTAGCTCCGTTGGTAGCGCACTCAGCTCACAGATTGAGTGTTCGTGGTTCGATCCCCGATACGGGTAGAAACATTGGGCGTGTTTCCTTAGGATACCTGCTGTCACTGTTCACCTAGCAGTAAGTAGGTACGTGGGTGTTAGCCGACTGTTGTGGGTCGCATCCTGGGAAACAAAATTAACCTAAGTTGCCCGAAATGCTCTGCATAACAAAGTGCTTTCTATATAGTATGCCACTGATGTCAGCTATGGTCTGTATAAGTTGTATAATGTACTTGTAGAAATGAAGATTATTATTATTATTATTATTATTATTATTATTATTATTATTATTATTATTATTATTATGTTGATAATGATGCCAACCACAACAGTTTACTATCACCCAGATACCCATTTACTGTTAGGTGAACAAGGGCAGAAGTTATAAGTGAAGAATAAGTCTCACTCAGCTCAGTGCCACCCACAACAGTTGACTAATACCTAAGTACCTATTTACTGCTAGGAAAACAGTGGCATCAGGTGTAGGAGACAACAGGTCCATTAGTTTCGTCCTGCCCAAGATTCCAAGGAGTCGCCTACTTTATTTTTATAAGAAACTGACCAAGAATTATATTGTGTATCTTTTTCTAATAAGAAGCAGTGTGTGACATGCTTAACATGTGTAAATTTATGTAACTGAATTAAACGTAATGTATACGGATTAACTTTACAAATATGTATGTATGTATGTATGTATGTATGTATGTATATATATATATATATATATATATATATATATATATATATATATATATATATATATATATATATATATATATATATATATATATATATGGGGAGAGAGAGAGTAAAAAACGTAAGCAAGAACACAAAACAAAAAGAAATGGTTTCCCAGTGTGGTGACATCACCTATCGATTCCACTTCCCCTTGTGTATTTGTTTCTCTGTTTTTGCTGTACTTTCTGGGGCTTACTTCTTTTTCTTTTTTTTTGTGCACGGTTAAGGTATGCTCTTGTTAATATCCCAGAGTACAAAAAAATTTCTACGAAATCTTTCTGTGTTCTTACCTGCAGGAGGTGGTTAAGGGGGTCGTTGTGGTGGTGTGTGGGGCAGTAAGTCCTCTGGTTGTTGTTAATGTTTTATAAGGTGGGAATGAACGAAGGTGAGTGGAGTGTGTGTGTGTGTGTGTGGGTGGTGGCAGGCTCTAGGTGTCAACCTGATTCAGTGATGCCTTGTGTGTGTGTGTGTGTGGGTGTGTTGTGGCAGGCTCTAGGTGTCAACCTGATTCAGTGATGCCTAGTGTGTGTGTGTGTGTGTGGTGGCAGGCTCTAGGTGTCAACCTGATTCAGTGATGCCTTGTGTGTGTTAGTTACCATTTTGTCCTAGACACATGTCGATTAGACACTAGGCCTGTTGTATGTGTGTGTGTGTGTGTAAGGAAACACTTCGAAATGTTTCCGCCTCGCCGGGAATTGAACCCGGGCCCTCCGTGCTTGAAGCGAGAGCTTTAGCCACCAGGCCACGTGTGTGTGTGTGTGTGTGTATGTGTATGTGTGTGTGTACTCACCTATTTGTGGTTGCAGGGGTCGATTCATAGTTCCTGGCCCCCGCCTCTTTTCTGGCCGCTCTTGTTTTCGCTCCTGGCTACGTGACCCCTATCATACCTATTCTTAATGCTATGTATGGATTCTGCTTCTACCACTTCGCTGTCTATGTCGTTCCACTGCCTGACTACTCTAAAGCTAAAGAAGTGTTTCCTAGTATCCCTGTGATTCTGTGCTTTCAACTTCCATATCTAACCTCGTGTACCTGAGATCCGTCTCTTAAACAGACTTTCCCTGTCCACCCTGTCAATCCCTCTTGAGTATTTTGTACGTCTTAATCATGTCAACTCCGGTCCTTCTGACCAGAAGCTCCAGTGACGAGTCATCATATAACTAAGACCCGCGTCAGGAAGCGCTTGTCCTCTTTCCTGACGAACCTTACCTAACGTAATATCAGTCAACTGTGTCTTGATTTTTGAGAGCGCAACCTGTTGAGTCAGAAGGGAAGATTTTCCTCGCAGCTGATGCTCTTTAGAAATCTGACATGCATAGGCATGTCTAGTACGTATTACCTCTTTTGATAATGTACTCGTGGTAGTGGTCAAAAGTTATGGCTTCCTGATGCTCTCTCTCTCTCTCTCTCTCTCTCTCTCTCTCTCTCTGTAATTTTGCTGGGAACTAAGTAGTCTTAGAACAGGAAAAATTCTTTGTTGTAAAAATACGTGTGTAGTGTTGATAGGGTTTTTTGTGACATTTGACCATATGCTGCTTGACAATAAAGCTCACATGAAGTTCAGTTGTTTTATTTATCACCGCTGATGTTTCCCTTATTGCACGACCATTGTTATGTTTGGTGTCGCCATATTAACTCTTTTTTTTCTGTATTGTTTTCCGGTGTCTCCGACTTTAAGGTGCTGCTTTCTGGTCCTTTTGTGGTTCTCTCGCCTCACCCAGGAGATTTAACCTCATCAGATTACTCTCTCTCCGTCCCTCTCTTTCCTTCCTTTTATCCACTCTGCTCGTCATCCTCTCCTTACTTACATTCCTTTTTGTTTACTTTCGATTTTTTTTCCGTTCTCCGCTCATTTTTTTTTCTTCATTCTTTTACCCTCCCTCCCTTCCTTTTCTGCCTCCACTTTCTTCCCTCTCTACTCACCATTCGCTCCCTCCACTTT